>JAQNDB010007199.1:0-13577 GCA_029204045.2 Tillandsia leiboldiana | reverse complement strand
TTTGAAGTGCGATGTCTGGTAGTTGTTCGCAGCGGCGGCACGTGAACCTCGTGGAGTTGGTGCCAGTTCCGCTTTTCTTGATGGCCACCACATCTCGATTCGATGCAACAGCGAATGCAAACGTTGCGTCCGTCTCGTGGAGTGCCGTTCCCGTCTGCAGCTTGAAGGCCTGGTAGTTGTCTCTCCCGCAAGGACGTGAATTTCCGTCGAATGGGTGCCTGTTGCACTCTTCTTGATGGCAATCAGGTCGCGATCGGGCCACGGCGAAAAGGCCAATGTGTCGTCGGTTTCGTGGAGCGCGGTGCCCGTCTGAAGGACGAAGCTCTGGTAGCTGCTCGCGGCAGAGAGTACGTGTACTTCCGTCGAGTGGCTGCCGGTCGGCTCTTCTTGATGGCAATCAAGTCGCGGTTCGACGCGAGACCGAACGAGAATGTTCCGTCGGTCTCGTGGAGGCAGGTGCGGTCCTGGAGCGCAACGTCTGGTAGTTGCTCGCGGGCCGACAGCACGTGCAATTCCGTCGAATGGGTGCCCGTTGCACTCTTCTTGATGGAACACGTCCATTTGGGCGCCAAGAAAGGCGAACGGTCGTCGGTCTCGTGCAGAGCCTTGCCCGTTTGGAGCAAGAAGCCGCTGCCGTACAGCGCCTGGATTCCCGATACGTCGTCCGCGGCGAGGTTATCGATGCGCTCCGCTGTACGTCGGGTACATGAGTGCGCCGCTTACTGCGCTGTGGGCCAAGCCGAGAGAGTGACCGAGCTCGTGAGCTGCCACGCTGACCAAGTCGAATGCACCACCGTGGTGGGGACGGCAATGGTCCACGTCTCCGCGTCGTCGAAGTGGGCGTCACCTGCGAGATCGCCGGCGGTTTGGCGGCGGATAGAACGCGTGCGCCAACACGTGTCCGGCGCCATCGAAGGGGCTTCCGTCGTGGTGCACCGGTCTCGAACCGAATGTGAATGTCGGGGCTCGCCGCCACCTCGCGGAACTGGAGGCCGGTGACCCGCGACCAGAGACCGAATGCCTGCTCGACGCGCTACGGACTTCGGCAAGCGTGAGTTGGCGGGGTGTTCTCGACCGCGTAGCTCCATGAACGGGTGGACCACTTGGTTGCTGCGACAGCGTACGCAGCAACGTCGGGAAAGCCGCAGCGCGGCATGGCCATCGTCGATGCGGTGGCGGCGTCGAAAAACACCCGTCTCGGGGAGATTGTGAAAACGTGATAGCGCCGTAGCGCAAGCTGAGTTCCTAGCCCAAGAGCTCCGTGTCGGCGCCTGCAAGGTGCGCGATGGGCCGCCGGAATAGTACCCAAAGCGCGACAAAAACGCCTTGAGGTTCGGTACGTCGTGGTTGCGCGCACCGATCTGGAGACCAACGGTGGTGGGGACGAGCTTCGGCATGTGGAGGATCATTTCGTTTTCGTCGAGGACGCGCGCGGGGGCCGCATGGCACTGCCACTTTGTCGACCCCCCGACGAGCTTCCGTCCCAGCGAAGACCGCGCCGGGTAGCGGCGAGCTCGCCAGAGGATACTGTCGTCTCACGGCACTCGAGGCTCGGCCATGGCCAATTTGTTGTCGCTCCCGGACGTCGTTCGCGCCGCTTGCTTACCGCGGAGCGGGGAGCGTCGATTCTTCGGAGGATCCACCGAGGACACGAAGCGATCCTTCTCCGGTTTGGCGTAGGCGTGGCCGTTGTCGGATGGCCGTCGAAGGGGCCCGCCTCACCAGGTGCTTGCCCGCTTCCCAGCTGAGCTGGAGGCGCGGCTCGGGCTCCCACGCGACCTCGGCCTCCATCTGCACGTATGCGGTGTCGACGGGCGCGTACTTGCCCGCTTCGAGCATTCGAAGAAGATGCTGCGGGGGCGCACGAGCGTCCACACCGTGTCGAGCGACGGCAGCGCGCCGCCCGGTAGGTCCCCGAGGATGTCCTCACCGACGGCATCGACGGTCGACGCGCAGTAGGCCACGAGGTGGCGCCCGTCGGCGTGGCGCTCGGCCGGGGTTCGCGCGAGAAAGGTTCGAAGCGCCGGCAACGCCAGGTCGACAGGGATGTCGGCTGGTTCCATCCGAACCAGCGCGCCATCCAAGTAGGGAATCGCGATGGTGCCGCCTTTCCGAAGAAGCTCGAGCAGCTCGTCGTCGCTCACCGCACCACCACGTCGGTGCTCGCGGGCAGGACGATCCACTCCGGTTGGGACCAGGCGCGGAGGCTGGTCTGCACCCGATAGGTTCCCGGCGTCAGGGGCTTGGCCGCAATGGGGATCATCACGTCGGTGCCCATGCAGCTCGCCAGGCAGTTCTGCGGTGCGCGCCGCTGGCCACGACACGTGACTGGCTTGCCAGATCACCGTATCTTCGATGACGCCGCCCGGCAGCCGGGCACCACGACGCCGCGCGGGATGTCGTCTGGTGCGAGCACGTCATCCCCATGCACTTGGCGTTCGGCGTGATGGGCATCGACCGGCGGGCGGCGCGATGGTGACGTTCTTCTCCGTGGTCACCACGAGGCTCTCCGGCATGGGCAGCTCGGTGCGCACGGACACGGTGTGATCGGAGACGTTCGCGATGCGAACGTCGAACACGATGCGGCCCCCCGGCGACACGGTGGGCGTGCGCGGGGGTGAAGTGACGCGCACGTCGGAGGCTCGCGGTGCTGCGCCCTCCAGGCATTGATGCTCCGCGTCGTCCGCAGACCGTGTGAGTGTGGCCTTCTTGACCGCGCAGGGGATGGCGCGGCAGCGTCCGGCGATGGACCGAGCTGGCGGAGGCATCGGCGATCGCCGGGGCCGCGTTCACGACGCCGGCGTCGAGCGGTGGGGGGACCTCGGTGGGCTTGGGGGCGGAGCTCCCCGCTCGCCGCGCAGGCCGAGACCGCGATGAGAGCAAGAAGGGCGCGAGGGGTCGGTGCGAAGGGGAGCATCGTCTTGTGTGAAACGGGAGCGTAGCGCGAGTCTTACACTGCCGCACGGCATGTCGGTGCGCTTCCGGCAGCGCACGGACAGCGGGCGCCAACGTGCGATGGAACGATTGCGAGCGACGAACGCGCGTGTCACGGTCTGGCCATGGCTTCTACGCACCGCACGCGATCGCACTCACTCCTGGTCGGGGGCGTCGGGTGGGTCTTCGCCTGTTCCCGGGAGCCTCGGAGACGCCCAGCTCTCCGACTGACTGCCGACGGCGGCGTCACCCCGGAGGAGGCCGGCGCCGCACGGTGGACTTCACGTTCCGTGTTGACGGGCATGCGCGCCCTACTTCCAATTGATGGGCGAGTCCGAGATCGAGGCATGCTGTGCGGTGGCGGAGACCGAGTCCGCAAGCGCGTCTTCTGGAAAGCGAGCACATTCGCTCGAGCGTCGACGTCGTCGATTCTCGGCGCCCGGTCTCCTGCAAAAAAGGTGTATCGTACAGCCTTGGTGCCGCGGTCGGGGGCTACGGTACCTGGAGATACCGCCGGTCACGGATCGAGTCGTCGTGGAGATGACGCAGGAAGAATACCGGACCAAGCTGGGCAACGAGTACAAGCGGGCCTACGACCTGCTCACCACCCCGCTCAAGCTCAAGCCGGGCACACTACGAAGGCCGCGTCGCCGCCACCGGCACGCAAATCCAATACGTGGTGGGGTCCGAAGGGTACTTGAGCCCGGTCCACCTCATCTACGGATGCACCGGCAGCACGTCCACATGCGGGGGCGGCCTGCGGGCAGTCCATCGAGCCGTGCTCGCGATCGCTGGTGCGTGGCGAACACGAGCAGGCGCACATCGGCACCTCCGTGAGCTCGGGGCCTCAGCCTGGTGGCGACATTCGGGCCGACACCGACAAGCTCGTCTTCACCGGGAAGGTGGCCAAGACGAATTGCTGTTCCGAGGCACTCAACCTCGACCTGGTGCGCATCTCGAACACAACCCATGGCTGGCAAGGTAGGTCAGTTCTTCGCACGCCGCTGAAAACGAGGTGGCGCCTCCGCGACGACGCCATTCGCCCGAGGCGTGCTAGGCGGAGACATGGACCTGCTCGCAGCGTCTTGGCCATCACGCGCCTCGGCTCGGCCGTCCTCGCGCACGCCGAGCTGGTGGCGCCATGGGGCCTCGCCATCGACCCCATCGCCGGAAGCCCACGTTCACGTCGTCCAGCGCGGCACGTGTTGGTTGCGCACTCGGCCAGCAAGCGCGCCGTGCGCCTCGACGAGGGGACGTGGTCCTCATCGGAAGCGGCGTGGGCATTCCCTCTCCGACCATCCCGACACGCCGCTCGCCCCCTAACCGCGGCGTGCTCGACGCGATGCCGAAGCGACTTGCGCGCGAACGCAGAGCAGGTGAATCTCGTGGGCAGTCGACCTCCTGCGAGGACGACCGGGTGCTGTGCGCGAAGTACCTCTTCCAGCCGGTGGGGCCGCATCCGCTCGCGGCGCTACTGCCGCCCCTGGTGCACCTTCGTGCGCGCGACGGGGCGCGGCACGCTCCCTTGCACCTCTTGGTCGAGCTCTTGGCGCACGAGGCCTCGGCCCGGCAAGGGGGAAGCGAGTCGTCGTCCCGCGCCTGGTCGACACGCTGCTCGTTCTGGTGGTACGCCGCCTGGCTCGAGGAGCAACCCGCGACGGCGGGGGGGTGGTTCCGCGCGCTTCGCGACCCCGCCATTGCCCGGGCCCTCGCTCTCCTGCACCAGCAGCCCGAGAAGCCGTGGTCGGTGGCGGAGCTCGCGGCCGCGTGGCGCAGTCGCGCGCGACTTTGCGCGGCGGTTCGCGTCGTTGGTCGGCGAGACGCCGGTGGCCTACCTGACGCGTTGGCGCTTGTGTCTCGCCGGGAAGCTCCTGGCGGAGACGAGCCGAGCCTGGAGGAGATCGCCCCGCCGTGGGGTACGAACGGCAGCCGCTTTCTCCAAGGCCTTCCGCCGCGGTCTGGCCAGTCGCCCGGGCGCTATCGAGCCCGCGCGATGGCGGGAGCGTCATCGAGACTCCCGACAACCCACTGCGACGCTGAGACCTCGTCGGCGCGGCTGTTCGAGCCCCGATGCGGGCTGAACCAGCACCCGCATCGAATTGTTCACGTTCGGATCCACCAATGCCACAAGGTCGCGATTGCGCTCGAAGAGCTCGAGCTCGGTTACGAGGTGCGCCCCTTCGACGTCTTCGCGAGCGAGGGAAGACGCCGGAGCTGCTCGCACTCAACCCGCTCGGCAAGATTCCCGTCATTCGCGACCGTCGCGAAGACTCTTGCTCACCGAGTCCGAGCCATTCTTCTCTATCTCGCGGACCGAGAGTCGAAGCTGTGCCGCGGTCCCGGGCGTGAAGCGAAACGCGGGCCATCGAGCTGCTCTTTCTCCCAGCTTCGCTCCAGGGCCGATGTTCGGCAACGCATGTACTTCTCACTCTTCGCGCCGGAGACGGTACCGCACGCGATTCGGCGCTACGAGGAGCAGGGCGCCACCGTCGATCGCGTCGTGAACCAGCTCCTCTCGGGGCGTACCTACTTTCTCGGCGATGGTACTCCATCGTCGATATTGCATTCTTTGCTTGGTACGCGGCCGCCAAGGCCAGCCGGCTTCGGCTTCGAGACCCACGCCGAGCTCACCGTGGTTCGAGCGCGTTGCGGCCAGGCCTGCGGTGGCTCGGGGCCTGACGATACGACGCCCCTTCCGCTGCTCCGCCGCGGAGGACCGCATGAACGTGTTTCTGGTTGCTCTTGCGATTCACCGAAGGCGAACTGAAGCGGGACCGCACCGTGCGGAGCACGACGCCTGGATCGAGGCCGGAGTGCGTGCGGGCGGTTTCTCTGGTGGGCAGTTTGCTCCGGGACGTGGCGCGGCGCGGTGCTGGCCCACGGTCTCACGCGCGGGAGCTGGAGACCCTGGTCGCGCGGGATCCCTTGTCGGCACGGCGTGGTCGAGGCAGAGATCGCAGAGATATCGCCGGTGAAGTCGGCCCCGCGCTGGCGTTCTTGCGCGAATAGCGGCGCATCAGTTCTTCGGCGTCCCGTCGCCCCAGTCGTCGGCGGTTTGCAGTAGGTGAGCGCGAACTTGGCGTCGGGCGCTTCGAGCAGCGGCAGCGCCATGCCGGCGATGCAGCGGGTGTCGACGACGCCGTCGCCCTCGAAGAAGCGTATCGCGATGTCGTTGCCACACGGTGCGTGCGGTCCGACGCCATGGGCGACGCGCGGGTGGGGACGTGCGACGCGTAGTGCATAATTCACGTAGGCGCCTCGGGATAGAGCTCGGCGAGGCGCTTCGCTTGCGACGGGAGGCGTGGCTGTCGAACGCGCCGCCGAGCCAGAGCAGCTTGGCCTTGGTCTTCACCGGCAAGGGAAGGTTCGCGGCGTCGTCGGGGGCGATGGGCCAGGTGCCGCGCAAGTCGATGAGCGCGCGGGTAGCGACGAGCCCTGGAGAAAGGTCTGGGCGGTCGGCCGCGGCACCAGCTCGGCCTTCGTCTTCGGCGGCTCGGTCGAGCTCGCCCAGAGCTCCGCGAGGATGATATTGTCGCTGAGAATGCCCGAGCTCAGGTACGGCACGTTCGACGACTTGGCGCGAGATCGTTGTACGTCTTGACCATGAACGTGAGCGCCGTCACGTCGTCTGGCGAGCATCGCTCGAGCCGATGCACGGCAGGGAAGATGAGCGCCCGGAGCGACCATGGATCGAGCGCAGCAGGGAGCAGCTCCAGGCGACTTCGTCACTTCGGTCGGTTGGGACGACTACTGGCGCCAAGCGCTCGATCCGACCACCGAGTACCTGCTCGTCGGCTGGAAGCACGGCGGCTGCGCCGGCGACCGACCCCGGCGTGAAGGCCCGGTGCATGCTTCCCGGTTGGGCGTGGGGAACCCGGAAGCGCGGGCCTTCGACCTCGCCGACGCGCTTCGACCAACTGGACGACGCAAGCGTGCTCGGGCCACGACGCTGCTGATGGCCAGCCTTGCGGACTTTGGGTATCCGCGGTCGCGCAGCGATGCCGTGACTGCGGCGCGTCGGACCATCACGATGGCCGATCGGGATTTGCGCAAGCGATGGAGTCGAGCATCTTTCCGCTGACCTCCCGCCCGATGGCCATCGATCTCGCGGCTGCCCTCGGCATCGGCGATCGACACGCCATGCGCCTCGCGAGCGCTTCTTCGTCACCGCCTCCGGCTGGCGCGAGTACTGTCCGCGCATGCGCCTCGAGCTGGGCGTCTTCCCTCGCCTCCAACGCCCCCGCACCACCGAAGAGGTCAGTCGCGCGCTCGGCTTCGCCTCACCCACCGCGCTGGTGCCACGCGTTTCACTCGGTGGGCATGCCCTCGCCCCACGAAGTCCGCCGCCGCCTCGCACGCGGCGAGCCTCGGCGGAGTTGACGCCCCGGCGCGGCGCGCAGTCCTCGCTTCGACGGCCCCCCCGCACGCGTATCCCGCTGATGCCACGAGCACCCGAGGATGCGCCAGCAGGCTTCGCTCACGCCGATGACCAAGTGGCCGCAAGGACAAAGGTCTGCTGGGAGTTCGCGGCATTCGACGCATGCCTCAGTTGAGTTTCTCATGACCGAACAGTCAAACTCGATACACTTCGTGGTATGGCTGCTCCCCGCCACAAGTATCAAGTGTTTATTAGCTCACGTTCTCCGATCTAAGACTCGAACGTGATCGTGTCACCTGGAACATCCTCAAGGCCCGCCATATCCCAGCCGGATGGAGAGCTTCCCTGCCGGCGAGGATCGCGGCTGGAAAACTATCCAGAAGACCATCGACGTACTCCGACTTCTACGTGCTGCTTGTTGTGTGGGCGGTACGTTCGGTGAACGACGAGACCGGGCTGAGTTGGACGGAGCAAGAGTACGACTACGCCAGGTCCAAGGGGATTCCCCGTTCTCGCGTTCGTGCGAGAGAAAGGTCACATAACTGCCGACAAGATGGAGAGTGATCTGGATGCTGGTCCCGAAACTGGACGCCTTCCGACGCAAGTGATGGGGGCGCATCACATCGACACCTGGACGACCACCGAGGACCTCACCACGAGGGTTACGCATTCCCTCCAGAGGCAGATCGACGACCTGGCCGATGAGGGCAGTCCTGTCCGGGTTGGATTCGCGGGGGAGGTAGACTCGCCTGAAGTCGCGAAGAAATAGCGCGGCTCTCCAAGGAGAACTCAGAGCTCCGGGAGATGCTGGCCGCGATTCGTGACGACGAGAAGAAGCCCAGGCTGGAGTTACTCCTGAACAACGACCCTTTCCCCGAGACGTGGACTCCGGAACTGACTCAGTACGAGAGCGAGAAGGTGGCGGCCCAGGATATCGTTTTGGGTCGCCGGAGCGATGCACCATTTGCCGCACTGGCGTCACGCACCCTTTGGCTTCAAGTCACGGTGAGGAATGCCGGGGCGGTGCCTGCCCGCAACGTCAAGGTTGTCGCAAGGGTGACGGCTTACCGACGGTACCTCCCTCGGGAGGACGGAGGTTGACCATCACGAGGTATCGTCCTCGTTTCCAAGCTGTGGTGAACGCAGCGCAGTGGCGATTCAAACCCTGCGGAACCGATTTTCGTTTCTTCGCGCGGCAATGGCTATTGCGAGCAGAGGCTGGCGCTTGTGGGGGTAGAACAGGACGAGCGCCTGCTTCGAGTTGGGTTCGTGCTGCCGGAAGACTCCGTCGGCCCCACTCCAGCCGAACTCTTCACGCTGACGGTCGAAGCGGTGGAGTGAGGACGGCGAGCACGAGAAACGAGCGGTTGCCGTCCGACCGGTTCAGGGCAAGACGGTACGGCTCACTGAGGACGTGATGAAACGGCTGTGAAGTCGCTTGGAGCCCTTCTTCTGGTGGCGACGGAGGACAGGTCCTCTTTTCCGACCGCTCAGCGAGCGGGTCTAGCTGCCAAGCACCAAGTCGTCCCACGGCTTCGATGACGGGTCTCGAAACTCCTCCAGGTCGAGCACTGCCTGAATGGCCGCGTGGACGAGGTCCTGTAGGCGGTCTACGAACGCCCCGTAGGCGAAGCCGGTCTTCTTCTCACCGTCCTTCTCCCAGCGGACCTTCCCTCCGTGGGCAACCGTACTTCGCGTTCCGTAAGCCATCTTGAAGATTCTCGAAGATCTGTCGTTTGCTAGCACCGGCACCGCCGAGCAGGTGCGCGGCCCGGAGCGAACTCCTGAAGCTCAGCTCGCCGTCTCGCGCGGCGGGCACGTCGCCTAGCAGGAGCGCCTCCGCCGCAATGACCAGGTTCATCAACCGGTCGTCCATCCGGTGGTCCTCTCGAGCCAAACTGAACCTATGTATGGCGGCCCTAAGCGCACCGAGTCGGGGATGCTGTCGATAGCAGTCCCAGAGGCGAGGAAGGGCAAGTGGCCTCGTCCGGTGAGAGGCGATAGATGGATGGCCCGTAGTGACTGGAAGACAGCGCTTGCTGGCTCTCCCCTGATCGGTCGGATACTCCACGTGCACCGAAAGCATCGTGGGTAGGAGTCGGTCCTTTCGGTAGAACCTGAGGATATCGAGGACCTCTTCTACTTCCCGGACGAGCAGCTCGCGACCGCCCGAGCGGCTAGCGGCGCTGTCCGTGAGAGCGATGCGCTTTCACGATTGCGAAAGGCGCGGGAGGTACTTCCTGTGTGGGCGATGACAAGAGCCCATAGGCGAATCGCAGAACATCGTCGTCGCCTAGTCTCTCGATGGACACGCTGTGTCCGAGGTCAATGTGGTCGAGTGGACATTCGAGCCGTGCCAACGGCGCAATGCCACGGAGGTAGACTGGCTCCTTGGTGGCGATGCGGAGCTTCTCCTCGATGAGCGGGCAAGCTCGTCGCCATCTGGGCGCACCGACCGCTGAAACAGGCTTCTCACAAAATAGTCCCGGACAATCACGTCGGGATCGACCCTGACCGAGCCAGGAACCAATCGCGCGAGGCCAGCTTCTTCACGAATGAAGGGTATGCGCCAAGCGCCTCCGCGGCTCGCCGAAACTCGGGGAGCGCCCGCACCCGCTCGTCGAACTCATGGCCGACGGGCGTCAAGACATCGGCCCTTCGAAAGGCGACGTTCGAGCGTACCCAAAGCGTCGAGAGCTGATGGAGTCAAGTGTCTCGTCGAACACGCGGAAGCTGGCTACCGCGAGACTGATGAAGATAGGCAGCAGGTCTTCCATGGCCGGGGTTCCGTCGTCGTGGCATGTGCGGGAAAGCAGGCATCGTGACCCAGTCAGCCGCTCGGTGCAAGTCGACACGTGCAGTATTGGTCACACGGCGCGCTCCGGCAGCAGGAACGCTGGCCAGCGCTTCAGGCTCGTGGCTTGGTTCGCGTCCGGACCTGACCCCTCCTCAGGATGCTAAGGTGTCGATGCGCGTCGCCACCCGGTGACTTCTGCCGTGGGGGCTCTCGCGCATGACTCTGGAGTGTGCCGCCGGCGATCATGACGTGCGAAAGAGCCGCGTTGCGTTAGAGGATAGCTGTCGCGCATGACGACACCGGTGCGGGGCGAGAAACGAACTAGATATGGTTCGTTCGGCCTGCGCGTGGTCAAGTAGGGCGCAGTTGTCGGTCGATACGCCTGGCAGTCCGCCAGACCTCGAAGAGGCTACGGATGCTATTGGTCATGTCGATGGCGCAGACCGCCGTTCCTGGGGCGCCCCAGACCAAGTCGTCGGCGCGCCATGAACGAAGCGTCGCTGCGCTTCCGGCCCGCCCAGGCACGGGATACAATAGAGAATGCTTACCACCGGTTGCTCGACGCGCTACGTTCGCTGGTGCACCCATGAGGAATCCTCTAGCTATCGTTCGCGCGACGCTTGACGCTCCATCGTCGACTACAGCGCCGCGCTGGTATGATGCATGGGCCGGCGCGGTGTTGCGGGTGCTCGGCGAACGGATTCGGGCTGGGTGCGACGTCGACGGCGGTCAGGTACTTCCGGACCTTCGTGCCATCGACGACGTTCACGTGCGCGCCGATATCGCCGCGTCTCAGCGCGCCGCGGATGCTTTTGTCGACGAGGCAATGGCGCTCCATGGCGAACAGCTTTGTCTCGATCTGAAAGCCAGCTGCGGCAGGAGGACCCGGCCACAGGTCCGGGAGTACGTCGGACGCTTTGTTGACGAGTATCGCTCGCGCTGAAGCGGCGAAGGCAGCGCTCGTACCCGCGCAGGAGACCGTCTGGGCAGCGGCGGCCGACGAATACGCACGTCGAGCCCTGCGCTGCGCAGCTTCTGGCGCGAAGGAGTGGAGGACCCTGTCTGCGCTGCTGATGGCCGCGTACTTCCGCAGCTGTCGACTGAAGGCGGCGACAGACGTGCATACCACCCTGGCTGCACTGAACGGGTCGCGACTTTTCGTACGCGGCGCCTTCACCCGGATCGTGCAGGATGTTTCGACATCAGGCGCGATGGATATCGCACCAGCGATCTATGGTGCAAGCGTTCCGGTATTCGTGGCAGGGCTATCCTTTCGCCAGAGCCAGACCCCGCTCGTCGCAGCGGAGGTGTGCGCCATTGGGCAGGGCGCCGGTGTGATGCATCGCTTCGTGTGCCCGACCGCGACGTACTCCCTAGGCTCGAAGCTCGTGTCGCCGACCCGCCTGTTGGTCCGGCTTCGAGGTGAGGTGTACCGCCAGTACGAGTACTCAACGCTAAGTCACCTGGCGCTCGCGTCGCTGGAGCAAGTGTTGCGGTTCTGGGCGCAGCACAAAGGGGTTGTCCCACCTCAAAACGACGGGCGCGCCGCGCGGTGTGTTCTCGTGGGCAATGAACCTGACTATGTCTTCCGCGGCGCTCGACGCATTGAGGCTCCTCTATGATCCCGCCCATGGCGCTCTTCGAAATAGGATCGCCCACAGCTCTCTGATCGATATCGATTGCAGAGGAACGAGCGCATTCTTGCCATCACGCACGGAGCGCAGCGCCTTTTGCCGGGTGGCGACCCTTTTCCTGCCGGAGAACATCGCCGCACTGTGCGTCGACGCCTTGTTAAAGGTGGAGCGCGACGCTCTGAAGGCCGGCGTCACGCCAGCGGACTATTCCTGGATGCAGCAACTTGCGCCATGATGGCGCAAGCTATTCCCTTGCCGCCGCTCTCCGAACTGCGCTCGACGGACCCGAGCCGCAGGCTTGCTTGACCAGATCCGAAGGTTCCTCACGTGCTTCTGCCCCACGCTCGGCCGCATCTTCTCGCTCGGAGTGATCGCGTGGATCGACCGCGGACCCCCACCCACTCTAACTGAGCTCACGCCGCTCGTGTTGTCGTTTGAGGCTGTCTGCAGAATCGTTGCCCAGGTTCTCGGTTTTCGTTGCCTGCAGATCGATGGTGGTAAGGACGGAATCCGGGCCCAGTACCAGATGCTCGACGAAAACGGCCTAGTCTCTAAGCACTTCGTGGCGTCAGTCGTGAGCGTGGTTCCTACAGCCTCGGGCAGACGGAATGCGGAAGCTTGCTTCCGCGTAGCAACGAAGGCGAGGAACGCGTTCGTACACGGAGCGTTGGGCGGAAACCTCGCCGGCGCAGGTTGCTGCGCTAGCGAAGTCCATTATCATGAGCGTTGACCTCTTGGTGGCCGGCGCGAGCCATCACATGGTCCGCGAGGCCGCGTACTTTAGTTGGCTCACGCGGCCGACCCAATCCTCACTCGAGCGGGAGGAGAATTGGAGATCGGCCGAGAGTGAGGTGGCGCGGGCTCTCGAGCTCGAAGCCTCCGCCCGCGCAGTCAGCTCGAGCTGGAAGTCATCATCCCATGACGAGGCGGGCGTCTGGTCCCCTCAACTACCACTCGGAACTGCGCTCAGGAGTTGCCCATCGCCGCACCTGCGAGATTCCTGCTCCCGAGGCCGGGTCACAACACGCCGTCTCGCAGAGCAGCCAACTAGGGCCGACAAATGGCTTGCCCACCAGCACATCGGCGCGTTCGCCGTTTCCTTTCCGTAGCTCGAGGGCAAGTTGCGACAGGACCAGATGGTTCATCCTAAACCCCTCTTCCTTGGGCGATGACGTCGTTGCCTCGCAGCCGCGGAAGAGGTTGCAGGTTGCAGGGCGCCGGCGTTGAGGGCAATGTCGAGGACCTGCTGCCCTCGGCTTCACCAAATTGCTATTGAATATTGGCTATTGGTGGTTCATCGCGGTCACTCCTCTCCGTACCGCCGAGCCACCGGCTGCCGTTGCGTAGGCACACACCGCACCGCTTTCCGCCCGGAAACCCTCGGCGCGCCCCAAGCCAGGCAGCGATATGGCGCCTTCGTCGTGCACCGATCCAGCCGTCAAGCCCACGGCCGACCACCGCACAGTCGCAACCGCCGTGGGGGCAAGTGGACGACCAAGGAGCGAGCTGGCGGCGCAATGCGCGCGCCGCCAGTTCGCGCCCGTCGGCTCGACTAACTGACTAGGCATCGCCCGGCGCTTGCCAGGCGGGACGGCAGGCGGGCGGCGGGGCGAGAATGTGGGATACGACCATACGATCCGTCTGGGCTGGAGGTAGCTTGGATAGTGTTCTCCAGTTGTTCCGCGTCGGAGGCGCGTGCAAGCGAAGTCTCAGGGCGCCTCCGCTCGGGTCACCAATGGCCTTCGCCAGACCACCGTGAGGCAGGCGTCTAGCGAAGCACACTGCGTTCCCACCGTGGCGGTGCGCTCGCCATTGACACGACCTTCGAACCGGT
>JAQNDB010007198.1:0-13579 GCA_029204045.2 Tillandsia leiboldiana | reverse complement strand
GGCGGATCCACTGTTGGAACACCTTGTCACGCCCCGGGTCGAAACTGCGCCCAGGGCTCGCCAACAGATCGCCGCCCATACGGGAAGCCAGTATAGACGTAGCGATAACCTGGCAAAGAGATCTGCACTAAGCAGATTCACATCCGAGCGAAAGGTAAAAGCTGGATAAGTACATACAACTATAAACAAATATACACACAGGAATCTCACCAACATACAAATATATCTCAAAATAAGAAGAGGACAACTCAATCCCAACTACAAGGTAAACGACATGAACCTAAAAAAGTAGGAGGGTAAATCTACTCCAAGCGACAACTGTAGGAGCTACTCGCGACTCCCTTACCTGAGTCAGTCGGGTCAGCAAACAGGTGCGGCAGGGAACGGAGCCGGAAGAAGAAGGTCCCTGGGAAAAGGACACACGACGGGTGTGAGAAATACGTCCAAGTAGTTTTCAGGTGGGTGCCGCCAACAAGCACGACGGTCTGCCCAGTAAGTTACCAGAGCCAAAAAGTAACAATGCAGTGCGGAAAGGAAAAGCTGGAAAGTTGCAACTCTACAGGTAACTATGCCCTCTATCTAGATGTCAAAAGTGGGACAAAAGTAAACATGATGCTACAACTAGCTCTCTAGACTCAAATAAACCAATCTAATGACTGCCGCATAGGGTCAGTCAAACCTGCGCCTAACCTACTGCCGTTTCACGTTACCGGGGGACCGGGACTTACGTAGGGCGTCCGTGATGCCACTAACTGGCCCAGCAGAGGGACTGTGTCGTGACTGCCACTAATGGCCCAGACGAGGGAAACTGGTCGACAAGTGCGATAGGAAGAACAGGCCCAATCGGGAGTGGCTCTCGGGGAGCGACCCCACCGGGAAAGTATCCGCATATCTCTGTCGAGCTCAAATGTGGGACATGAGGGGCTCATGCAGGCTATAATCTAAATCCTCGATCAACAAGATCGACTGGTAACCAAAGAACACTGTCTGCACACAAGGCTGGAAAACTGGCACAGCCGAGGACTCCGGTCACTCAGAACGTAGATCTCAAGATCATCAAGTCTACAACCCCAAGTCACTCTCCCGAAGAAACCTGGTTGAACAGACTTGCTAACAACTCCACTCTCACCCCCACACGGTACCCAACCGAGTGTAAATGCAATCCACGATAATCCGACCTCTCGGCCCACTACTTGGCGAGGAAAACTCTACGTCCAGAGTGATAAAAAGAATAGTGCGTGGGAAAGTCTAGAGCAATAAAAAAACTAAGCCCTAAGTCGAGGTTTTCTACGTTTGATGACACTCGCATCAGTATGGCTGTGGTGCTAGGTCAAGTTCCCAAAACATAATAATCAACAGCTTGAAGGGAGCAAGATAATACCACTCCGATATCTAACTTACAACAGGATCATCAATCATACATTCTAGCATGCTTAGAACAACATTAAAAGATGGAAGTCCTAAAGCTAGAATTATACACAGTCCGCTGATCTGGCACAGAGGTCACCCACCTGAAGGTGTTGTCTGTCCAGTCCAAGCTGATAATACCTGAACAACAAGCACCGTCACGTCAAGTATATCAGTCAGTCCAAAATCCCACCTGGGTAAACATCGGTACAGTCATACACAAATTTCCCCAAAAATTTGCCCAAAACGTCTTCTGCTGAATTTCAGCTGTACAGATTGCCAAACTATCACCTGCAGAAAGTGTCAATTAAATTTCAAACTAAAAATATCCCGCGGTTCTTCGCTCGATAGCTTCGAACAAGTACCTGCCGCCCAAACGGAGTTCCGTAGGCCAAGAATAACATCCCACAAAACGGGCGCGCGAGACATACAACCACATAACTGTTACAATCTTGCACGATAAAAAGGAAGATGTATACCTCCGGGAAGATCTCAGGCAATCCAAAAAAAATAGCACCGATGATCCTTGCGTCGAGTCGATGAAAAAGTCTATAAGCACGTCCAGATCCGAGATTTGTGCGGATATCTCTTCAAAAGAAGCTGCTGTCCTCACCAAAAACTCACAGCAAGAAGGGTCCAAATGAGCACGAGAAAAACACCTCGAAAAACGCGAACTAAAAATGTACGAGGAAACCCAAAATCGTAGCCTCACCTGTTACGAATCCAGCAGTGAAGAAATCGCTCGAAAAGATGTTCGGAGTAGGTCGGGGGAGCTCGTACACGAGAGCGCGGAAGAAAAACCGAAGAAAAGAGCGTCGCGCTGCGCCAGAAAATGAGAATCTCAAAAAGCGTGCCCCAAAAATCCCCAAACTTGTAGATGGAAGCTTGACAGTGTGAGGATCAACTTTGCTGAGGAGATCCCTTCGGTTTGAGGCTCGGAAGTGCCAAAAAAACGAAGAAGAAAGGTTTCGGGCTATTTATAGGCCGCAGAAAACAAATGGAAGAATTCCAATTTTGTCCCCACTTTCGGGCGCAGGGGAGTTTTGGGTGGCTACAGTGTTGGGCATGGCCCAACACTGGGCGCGCCCGAATTCTTCCCGTGCGGCCACGTAGCCCAGCAAACAGGCGGCAGCGGCTGGAGCTACTCAGCGGCGGCCCCGTCGCGCGCCTCCCCGCCGACACGCGTCCCGCACAGCGAAACAGCTGTGCGGGGCGGCCAAACGCCGCCACGTGTCCCCTCCCCGCGGTCAAAGGGGTAGGTGGCGCCCGCCAGTGGCAGGGCGACACGTGGCCTGCCACTGTCGCGGGTCACACGTGCGGGTAGGGCGCAGCCCTGGCCGCCTGCCACGCACGCGCCCCGGCGCCCGTCCGCCATTCCGTGCGCCGCGCGTCGTGAGCCGCGAATGAGGTGACGACACGTCCTGTGCCCCGGTCCACTCACCCAATTAAGGTTCCGTGGACCGCGCCGCGTGCACGACCAACCGCGGGATGCACGGTTCCCCCCGCCCGGTCCATGCACCGCCGCGCAAACTCTGTAGACCGCGCCTCACGGGCCCGCCAATCAGGCGGCGCCACGTGTCATGCGCCGGGTCCGTGCACCAGCCGCGGCGCTCTGTGGACCGCGCGCTGCGGACCGGCCAATCATGGGCTGCCACGTGGCAGCCGGCGGTCCACGGCCCCTCCCATGCACCGAATTTCAGCGAAAACTTCCGGGAGTCCGTTTTTGGGCATCCGGACTCAGAATTTAACAAGCAATAGCCGTTTCAAGCGTTTTTTTTTTTCCGCGCTGAATTCATTTCCAAGCTCGGTTTGGCCAAAAACCTTTTCAAAATTTCGGCAAACACAGCCGAAGGCCAACACAGCTGAGGATAACTCACAGGGTCCATCTGTAGCATCCCCTTGATGCACAATGGGCCAGGCGCACCGACAATAGGTGTTCTAAATAATGGATTCACCAGAAAAGCTGCATGGGAATCTGGGCCACCACACACCTAGTGTTGGTGTATCTGGCCCATGGTGCATCAAAGGGATGCCAAAGAAGGACCCTGTGAGGTATTTTTAGCTGTGTTGGCTTTCGGCTGCATTTGCCAAAATTCTGAAGTGGATTTAGGCCAATCAGAGATTGGAAGTGGATTCAGCACGAAAAACACTTGAAAACGGCTATTTGCTTGTTTGATTCTGAGTCCGGATGCCCAAAAAACGGACTCCCGGAAGTTTTTAGTGGCTTTTGGTGCATGGGAGGGGCCGGTACCGCCGGGGTGACACGTGGCGGCCTATTATTGGTCGGTCCGCGACGCTCAGTCCACAGAGCGCTGCGGCTGGGTGCACGGACCCGGCGCTGGACACGTGGCGCCGCTGATTGGCGGGCTCTTGAGGCGCGGTCCACGGGTTTTAGCGCGGCGGTGCATGGACAGGCGGGGGACGCGTAGCAGCGCCCGGTTGGTCGGTGCATGCGGTGCGGTCCACGGAACCCGAGCTAGGGTGCGTGGACCGGGTGCATAGGACACGTGTCAGGGTGTCATTGGTTGGCTCACCGGGTGCGGCGCACGGGAGCGTGGGACCCCGCCTCGGGGCGCGTGCGCGGCAGGCGCCGCCTGCCCGCACGTGTGACCGCGACAGTGGCAGGGACGCATGTCGCCCTGCCACTGGCGGGCGCCACCTACCCGGTTTGACCGGGGAGGCGCCACGCGTCGGCGGCTCATGCGCCCCGCACAGCTGTTCGCTGGTGCGGGACGCGTGTCGGACGCCGGGGCGTGCGACGTGGCCGCAGCGGAGCGGCTTGGGCCGCTGTTGCCTGTTGGTCGGGCCTCGTGGCGGCCCCAGACGGTTTCGGGCGCGCACAGTGTTGGGCCAGGCCCAACACTGTAGACGCCCGAAAGTCCCCCTGCGCCCGAATGTGGGGACTTGTTGGGTATTTTCTCAATTGTTCTGGGAGCCTATAAATAGCCCGAAAACTATTCTTCTTCGGTTTTTCTGCGTTTCTAGGCCTTATCTCTCCCAGCTTTCTTCAGAGGACTTTCTCCCCACACAGTTTATCATTCATCTGCAGAGTTTGAAGATTTTTTGGGGCACGGTTTTTGAGATTCCCATTTTCTTGGCGCGTCGCGACGCTCTTTCTTCGGTGTTTCTTCCGTCGCTCTTCGGTGCACGAGCTCTCCGACCTACTCCGACCATATTTTGAGCGATTTCTTCGCTGCTGGATCCGCGATAGGTGAGGCTACATTTTTGGTTCCTTCCACATTTTCTGGTTGCACATTTTTCGGGGAGTTTTCTCGACACTGGGAACCTTTTTGCTGTGAGATTTTGGTGAGGGCAGCACCTTCTTTTGAGGAGATCTCCGCGCACAAGTCTCGGATCAGAACGTGCTTATAGACTTTTTTCATCTTCTCGACGCGATGATCATCGTGGATTTTCTTGGAATTTTTGGAGACCTTCCCGAAGGTATATATTTCCCTTTTATTGTACGAGATTTTACAGTTATGTGGTTGTATGTTTTCGCGCGCCCGTGTTGTGGAATTATATCTTGGTCTACGGAACTCCGATTTGGGCGTGCAGGTACTTGTTTCGAAGCTATCGATGCGTAGAACGTAGGGATATTTATTTGGAATTTATTGAGCACTTTCAGAAGGTGAAATATTGGCTTCTTTGCAGCTGAAAATTCAGCGAGTTGAAATGGGCAGATTTTTGGAGTTTGTGTATAACTGTAGCCCTGTTGTACCCAGGTGGGATTTTGGACTGTACTGGACATACTGGACAGTGAGTTGCTGTTTTCTGGTGTTATCAGCTGTAGGACTGGACAAATCAACGCATCAGGTGGGTGACCTCTTTTCAAGATCAGCGGACTGTGTACTAATTCTAGCTTTAGGGACTTGCATATTTTAATGTATGATGTACTGCCTGCTAGAATGTGTGAATTGATGTTCTGTTGTAGTTAGATGATCCTGTGATTATTTTTCCCCTAAGCTGTTGGTTATTATTATCTTGCTCCCTAAGCTGTTGGTTATTATTATCTTGGAACTTGACCTAGCACCACTGCCATATGATGCATGTTCAGCCAGACTGTAGAAAAACTCAACTTGGGGCTTGGTTTTAATGCTCTAGACATTCCCACTTCACTATTCTGTATATCACTATGGACTTAGAGTTTCCCGCCCAAGTAGTAGGCCGAGAGGTCGGATATTGTGGGATGCATTTACCAAAGTGTCTGGGGAACGAGTGGGGTTGTTAGCAGTCTGTAGACCAGGTTTCTTTGGATAGTGACTTTGGTTGTAGATCTGGGATCTTGAGAGCTATTTGAGTGACAGTGACTCTCGGCTGTGCAGTTTCCAGCCTATGAGTGAGACAGTGTTCCTTTGGTTACGCCGATCTTGTTGATCGAGGATTTGGATTTTAGCCTGCATGAGCCACATTTGGGCACGACAGAGATACGCGGATACTTTCCTCGGTGGGGTCGCTCCCCTCGAGAGCCACTCCGGAGTTGGGCCTGTTCTTCTATCGCGACTTGTCGACGCAATGTCCCTCTGGCTGGGCCAGTTAGTGGCAAGTCCGGGACACCGTCCTCTGGCTGGGCCAGTTAGTGGCAGTCAGGACGCCCTAGTAAGTCGGTCCCCCGGGACGTGACGGCAGTAGGTAGGCGCAGGTTTGACTGGACCCTATGCGGCAGTCAGTTTGGATTGGGAGATTTGAGTCGAGGGCTAGTTGTAGCATCATGTTCTTTCTGTTCCACTTTTGAGAATCTAGATAGAGGCATAGTAGCTGTAGAGTTTACTTTACCAGCTTTTCCCTTTCCGCAATGCATTGTACTTTTTGCCTCTAGTAGACTTAGTGGGCAGACCGTCGGGCTTGTTGGTGTTACGGCATTTTTGGTGTTGGCATATTTCGTGAGTCAAGTCAGTGAGTTGAGTCGGAGTCTTAAAGGGATCAAATTGTCAATCAGCAATCAAAGACTTAGAGAAGATTCAACAAGAGCTCAAGTTGACACTCAGTGTCTTGAGTCTTGAAGATTGAAGTTGAAGAATTGTGGATCAGTTACATCAATCTCAAGAAGAAAGTATTCAAGAGGATCAGGTATGTTAACTAAATAATTGTGGTGATCCGAATACTTTCTTATAGTGTAGAAACACTTGGATGAATTTTTAATTGCATAAAAATCAAAAACTGGACATGGGACATGTTCAGGATCCGGATCAGACTTGCAATCCGGATCCCGAAGGGTACTTGTTCATGGCAATTTCGATCCGGATCCAGGCCATTCCGATCCGGATCCCGAACATGGACTTTGCTGAATTGCATGAACGATCCGGATCGGACCTTGCAATCCGGATCCCGAACCCTTGTTTTTCTGGAATCGTCAATCTCGTTACGACGATCCGGATCGCAGTAAATCCGATCCGGATCGCCGTCCTGAAAATTTCCAGATAAGGTATGTTTTTGATTCTTATCTCTTTCCAAAGGTTTCTAAACTATAAATAGACATTTAGGGTTTCTCAAAAACGTGGGAGCTACGGCCGATCAATTTATAAAAACTTGAGAGCAACCCTAGAGGCTAGGTTTTCATCGTTCTTCTTATAGCCTCTTTTAGGTCAATTCGACGGTTCTTTCAAGAACATATCTTTTGTCGAATTGATCTAATCTTTGCTTAGAGATTTCTCTACGGTTCCTCAATGATAATCTAAGCAAAGGATCACCATCGAAGTCAATATTCTTATCGACTGAGTTTGCGTCGTGGATTCGACGTGGCATCGTGGATTCGGTGTGCTAAAGGCGTTTCGTGGATTCGAAACGTGTGCTCGTGGATTCGAGTGGCGTTCGTGGATTCGAACGTGTGCAGTGGACGTGCAAAATCGGTGGAGCGCGAGGTCCAAGAAATTGAAGGAGGGGTTAAATCCGTGGAGACGGTAATCACCTTGTTATTCTTCTTTTCTTAGGGATTGTTATTGCGTGGATATCCAACCGGTCAGCGCAAGGTCCGAAGAAGCTGAAGGAGGGGTTGAGTCCGTGGAGTCGGTAATCACCTTGTTATTCTTCTATTCTTAGTGGATTGTTATTGCGTGTTGGTCCCGTGGTTTTTCTCCTGGATTGGAGTTTCCACGTATATCTCGGTGTGCTGTTTTTATTTTCCGCATTGGTTTTTATTTTGCACTGAGATTGGTTTTTTAAGTATTACACCTATTCACCCCCCCTCTAGTTGTTTGATAGTACCTATTTAGATCCTTGTGGATCCTATAAAAACCTACAATTGGTATCAGAGCGGGTTTTAGGTTTATCTATCATGTGGGTGAAAGTGGTAATATTTATAGACCTCCTCTTTTTGATGGGACTAATTATGCTTATTGGAAAGTGCGGATGAGAGCTTTTCTCATCGCAATTGATGAGCGGGTATGGCAATCCGTGGAATACGGTTGGGTGCATCCTGTTGAGGAAGTAGGAAATTCTACTACCCCAAAACCTCGCTCTAGATGGTCCAAAGAGGAATTTGAAAGATCTTCTTACAATGGGAAAGGTATGAACGCTTTATTTAATTCTCTTTCCTCGACTGAGTTCACACGAATTTCCGCGTGTGAAACCGCGAAGGAAATTTGGGATATTCTCAAAATTACACATGAGGGTACTAATCTTGTAAAAATTCAAAAGCTCCAGATGCTTACAAGTCAATTTGACTCTATTCATATGGAAGAGCATGAATTGTTTACAGATTATTACACTAGACTTCAAGATGTAATAAATACATGTGCTAATTTAGGAGAAAAGATCCCGGAGTCGAAAATTGTAAGAAAGATACTTCGGACTCTTCCGGAACGGTTTAGGGCAAAGGTTACCGCCATTGAAACCGTTAGTCATCCGGATGAGATGAGTGTAGAGGAATTAGTAGGTGCTTTGCAAACTTATGAAATGACTTTTCCTACTAATCAAGTTTCTTCCAAGTCTTCTTCTAAGCTTACAGGTATTGCATTCAAATCAACAAAGGAAGAAGATAGCGAATCAAGTTCCGACGATGAAATCTCTTTTGCCGATTTTGAAGAACAATTGGCGCGGATCACAAAGAAATTTCGTCGGAAATTTTGGAAGAATCGAACCGATGGATCTTCATCCACGAAACCATCTAAAGGATCATCGGGTTCTAAATCCTCTAACCTCAAAGCTTTGCAAAACCTTCTAAAGAAAAAGAAAAAGATGATTTCGAAGGGGAAATCCAATGCTATCGATGCAAAGGCTACGGCCATTTTTCAACGGATTGTCCTTCTCCGAAATCATATAAAAAGAAGGCTTTGCAAGCGAAAACTTGGGACGATTCTACTTCTAATGAATCGACCTCAAGTAAAGAGGAAAAAGTCGTTGCTTCTCATGCCTCTCAAATTCCCTCTTCTAATGTTTGTTTATCATCTTTAGTCACTGACTCTACTCCTTTGATTTTGTATGAAACATCAACAACCGGCGGAGAGTCATCAAGTGAGGGGGAGTCGGACGAAGAAGAACTCGTTGAGGCATATCAACAACTTCTTGCGGAATCTAAGAAGATGGCCAAGCATATCAAGAAGTTGAGGAAGCAACGACTTGAGATCAAGACGAGAATCATGCTTTAAAGATAAAACTTCATGATCTCGAGGAGGAACAAGGACGTTTATTGGATAATAATAAAATCCTCCAAGAAAAGCTAAACCAATCGGAGACAAACGCTAAATCATATATGGACAAGATTGGTTTTCTAGAAAAACAGTTTGAGGAAATTCATGTCACCAACCAAGCTTTGACCAAGCAAGTTCATGAACTCAAATCCGACATACAAAGGCTTTCAACCGGTTCCAAGAAACTTGATTGTATGTCCGGATTAGGTCAAACAAGCAAGGTTGGTTTGGGATTCAAAAAGGACCAAACTGTGCATGCTTCAAGTTCCACAATGAAATTGAAAGGAAGAACTTGTCACTTATGTGGACTTGAAGGACATTTGGTGAAGGATTGCCCGAAAAAGAGAAAGAAGATTCTTCGGCAACTTCATCTACGGAGCGAACTCAACGGAATCAAAAGACACATCAAGTCAAAGGAGTTCACTCAACCCACCAAAGGTCCGAGCCACAACATCAATCATACAAGTGGATCACTGCGAGGCAAAGACCTAAGGTGGATCAACAGTCAAAGCGGACAACCCCCGGCCACAACGAATCAAGACAACCCAAAATCCAGCGATTTTGGATTCGGAAAGGTGATATCTTTCCTTGTCTTAAGTTCTAAATAGCTTATGACTGTATGTAATGCTTTGATTGGTTTTCCTTCATATTTTCTTAATCTTTGCATTACATGTTTTTCAATGCTCTTCGTTTTTATACTTTGTTTTTGAACAAAAGGGTTTTTTACTGAACAAGTGCATTGAATAAAAGGGCTTCACTTTATTCACTCCAAATTAATTTTATATGGATTATCAACTTTACTCCATAATCATAATCTTGAAGATACTTCATTATAGGAGTTTTTGATATTATAAGCATCAAATTTTAGAAATCATGTGTGATCTTTAGATGCTTAATCTATCTCGGTTGTGTGAATTCATTGTGATAAACGTGAGACAACCGATAGACTAAAATTTGGGATTTAATTCTTTCACGTAAGAGATTGCATTCTTACAAGGGTAATGAAATGATTTGCAAAAGATGTGGAAAGAGTTACATCCGAAAGGAGTGTGAAAACTACCACCACATGTTGGAAAGAGCTGCCACCCCGGTCGTCCGGTTTGTGTGTGAAGCTACCACATGTTATGGATGCTTGAAAATTATTTATGAAAATCTTTAGTTGAAGCATTTGGAGATTTATATGCAAAGCTCTTATTTTGAACAATCTCCTGGTTGGTATAAGGTGGGATAGTTGAAAGATGCTCAAAGAGCCACCCTTAGGTATTTTAGTGCTTATCTCAAATTTGAAAGGGTAAGAAATCAAATTGATGTCATTTGGAAATCTCTGTAAGTCATCTTTGTAAATCCGTTACATCTTGATAGACTTTGGATCTCAAGATTATTTTTGATGACTTGTGTTTGATGAATATAACATGAAAAACGGTTTATAATGTTTTACCTTTATTTTTCATGATTTTGGAGTAAATCTTTTTAATTTTGTGAAATTAATTGGATTGAATGACATCTGTGTGAATTCACTGTTTAAAGCACTTAAATTGATTTCTTGATGGAATACAAATCGGTATTTGAAAAGATTCTAAAATCTGGATTTGTTTCAAGAAATTATTTGATTTTTGCTTTCTGGTACGGTACGCAATCTGCATTTTTGTTATATACCGGAACTGAGCTTTTATCTCTCTTTCTCTATGAACTAATGTTGTTAGTGATTTCCTTTTGTCTAGTATGTTCACTGTTTGACAATTTGTGACAAAAGGGGGAGGAGAAGGAGATCAACACACAAAAAATGAACGTGATCAAAAAGGGGGAGAACATGGAGAAGCATCAAGAGAGGAGAACAGGGGGAGAACGAGATGCTCAAGAAAGGAGAACATGGAGAACATGTTAGAGATGCTCAAGATAGGGGGAGAAAGAAAAGATTGAAAGAGCCGAAAAACAAAAGAACCAAAAGGACGAATCAAATGTAGGATTTAATTTCTAACGACTAACGTTTGATTTTGTTTGGAGTTTTGTTTTGCAGGAATTACATCACTTTAAGACTCCAAGTCCTAAGTCATAGAGTATGTTCTAGGACTGTTTGGTTCAAATGTAATTTTGTATTTATTGGATCTTTCACGCAAAGAAAATCAATGTTTTGGTGATAACATTGAATTTCGACTTTTTGGTTTAAGATGAGTGACTTGAGCGCTTTTATGTATTTTTGGGTTTTGTCACGAAATTGCCAAAGGGGGAGATTGTTACGGCATTTTGGTATTGGCATATTTCGTGAGTCAAGTCAGTGAGTTGAGTCGGAGTCTTAAAGGGATCAAATTGTCAATCAGCAATCAAAGACTTAGAGAAGATTCAACAAGAGCTCAAGTTGACACTCAGTGTCTTGAGTCTTGAAGATTGAAGTTGAAGAATTGTGGATCAGTTACATCAATCTCAAGAAGAAAGTATTCAAAAGGATCAGGTATGTTTAACTAAATAATTTTGGTGATCCGAATACTTTCTTATAGTGTAGAAACACTTGGATGAACTTTTAATTGCATAATAATCAAAAACTGGTGTTCGGACATGTTCAGGATCCGGATCAGAGCCAACGATCCGGATCCCGAAGGTTGTTGCTTCATACAAGACTTCGATCCGGATCCATGCAATTTCCGATCCGGATCCCGAATGTTAAGTTTTCTGATTTGTATGAACGATCCGGATCGGGCAATGCAATCCGGATCCCGAACCTTGGTTTTCTGGAATCGTCAATCTCGTTACGACGATCCGGATCGCAGTAAATCCGATCCGGATCGCCGTCCTGAAAATTTCCAGATAAGGTATGTTTTTGATTCTTATCTCTTTCCAAAGGTTTCTAAACTATAAATAGACATTTAGGGTTTCTCAAAAACGTGGGAGCTACGGCCGATCTTTTATAAAACTCTTGAGAGCAACCCTAGAGGCTAGGTTTTCATCGTTCTTCTTTATAGCCTCTTTTAGGTCAATTCGATGGTTCTTTCAAGAACATATCTTTTGTCGAATTGATCTAATCTTTGCTTAGAGATTTCTTCTACGGTTCCTCAATGAGAATCTAAGCAAAGGATCACCATCGAAGTCAATATTCTTATCGACTGAGTTTGCGTCGTGGATTCGACGTGGCATCGTGGATTCGGTGTGCTAAAGGCGTTTCGTGGATTCGAAACGTGTGCTCGTGGATTCGAGTGGCGTTCGTGGATTCGAACGTGTGCAGTGGACGTGCAAAATCGGTGGAGCGCGAGGTCCAAGAAATTGAAGGAGGGGTTAAATCCGTGGAGACGGTAATCACCTTGTTATTCTTCTTTTCTTAGGGATTGTTATTGCGTGGATATCCAACCGGTCAGCGCAAGGTCCGAAGAAGCTGAAGGAGGGGTTGAGTCCGTGGAGTCGGTAATCACCTTGTTATTCTTCTATTCTTAGTGGATTGTTATTGCGTGTTGGTCCCGTGGTTTTTCTCCTGGATTGGAGTTTCCACGTAAATCTCGGTGTGCTGTTTTTATTTTCCGCATTGGTTTTTATTTTGCACTGAGATTGAGTTTTTAAGTATTACACCTATTCACCCCCCCTCTAGTTGTTTGATAGTACCTATTTAGATCCTTGTGGATTACATATAACTCTACACGAGCGGTTTTGCCTCATCCACCGCCGTGCTCCTCCGCCAAGCCGCCGCGCACGCCGCCGCTGCCGCCGGCCGGAACAGTACCCTTGCTCGAAAAACGTGCCAAATCATCCGGACTCCAAAAAATTCTAGTGAATAGTCCATTTTCATCGTTTTCGCGCACTGAATCCAAATCCGAAGTCCATTTTGCCAAATTCCAACTCTAAAAATTGCCGAAGGCATCCGGAAAGATGTTCCTTTGTCCAAACTTCGCGTGAGCCCAATTTTAATATCCATAGCGCGCGAAACCACTTCTAAGCATTCGACGGGGTCATCAGACTACTCCGTGATACAAACACACACCGAGTCCATCTTTAGTGTCCAATTGGTGCACAAATACCACCGACACGCCACATAGGCCTCAGAAGCTGCAGAGGCAACAGTGATCCATAAGTGGGAATTCCGGGTCTTCACATGTCACTATCAAGGCACAGCCCTCGGCTGTATGGTTCCATAATGCTATCAAGCCTAACCCGTCCGTGTTCGAACCATCCAAGAACTCTCACCGTTGTGTACCCACAACGTGGCATCACTGACCGTGACAGGACGACGTTGGCATCACCACAGTGTATCAACGGTGTGGCATCACCACCGTGTATCAACGGGTGGGCATCACCACCGTGTATCAACTGTGTGGCAACATACTCTCAAGCATCAAGGCTCAGATCCTCACAGTCCTATACCCACGACGTGGCTCTGGGTCATCAGGCCCGTTCGAACCATCAGATCCCGCAGCTGGCTATCACTCTCTGTCTCACAGTTCATACATCAAGGAATGCTGCCACAGTCAGTGCGGTTCCTAAAATCAACGTCGATCACTAAATGATCCCAATCTTCATGTAACATCTGGGACCCAAAGCAGGACTAACATCTCGTGACCAAAACC
>JAQNDB010007195.1:0-13592 GCA_029204045.2 Tillandsia leiboldiana | reverse complement strand
TACGTTTAACTAAATAATATTGGTGATCCGAATACGTCTTATAGGTAGAAAAACTTGGATGGATTTTTAATCGCATAAAAATCAAAAACTGGACATATATATGTTCAGGATCCGGAACAGGCAACCACAGTCCGGTCCACCCGACAATAGGGTAAATTCATGCGCAATCCAGTCCGTAAAACACACTGGTTTTGTTACCGACCCCGAATGTGGGTTGTGATGAAAATGCATGACACGTCGGACCGTGGCATTTCGTTCCGGAGCCGGAACGGGTGTTTTTTCTGGAAATATCGGTTAGCCCCGACAGTCGGACCGCCGATTTCCAGTCCGACCGTCGTCCTGAAAAAATTCAAAAATAAGGTTAGTTTTTTGATTCTTATCTCTTCCAAGGTTTCTAACCTATAAATAGACACTTAGGAGTTTCTCAAGAACTACCGACTAATTAAGAAAACACTTGAGAGCAACCCTAGAGGCTAGGTTTTTTAATCGTTCTTCTTTTAGCCTCTTTTAGGTCAATTCGACGTTCTTTGAAGCAATAGTTTTTGTCGAATTGATCTAATCTTTGCTTAGAGATTCAATCCATGGTTCTTCAATGATATTCTAAGCAAAGGATCACCATCGAAGCCAATATTCTTATCGGCTAAGTTTGCGTCGGGCTATTGCCTTCACCCAAATCAAACAAAATAGGCTCCGGCTGTCGGGTACGTAAATAATGATCTAAATAGGGGAAAAAAACACCTAGAGGGGGGTGAATAGGTGTAAACAATAAACACTCAAAAATCTTTGCGCAATAAAACCCAATGCGGAAATGAAAATAACACGCAAGATTTTTACGTGGAAAACTCCAAACCGGAGTAAAAAACCACGGGACCGATAACACGGTGAAATCCACTAAGATTATAACACGTACAAAGGTGATATAACGTACTCACAGACGACTCAACCTTTTTCCATACGCTCCTAGTTGATCTTCTCCGCTCGCTCCGCAACGCTTCTCGAATCCACGATCTGCGTCCAACGCCGAATCCACGGCGTCCAACGTCGAGTCCACGACGTCCGACCGAATCCACGGTCTTCACCCAGTAGCACGTCTCGAATCCACGAACGTACCTCGCTCCGAATCCACGAGAGCGGTAGCACCTTGAATCCACAAGGCCACGCGAGTCCACGCGCCGATTTTGGAAAATCGTTGTTTTTTTGGGTGGTGATGATCCGCCGAATACTTAGATTAGAAATAGATCGGAAATACCATCTAAGTATTCATTGATTTGATTCTACTCAAAATCTGAGTATGAAACCTAGAATCAAATCAATCAATATAGATGAAGAAACATAGGATTAAATCTATTGATTTCCTTTCTTCTCTATAGGTGGATTTTCTTTTTATGGCCGTATTTTGATTTATTCGGCTTACCCTAGAAAATGAATCATAGGGTTTATTTATAGGTTAGAAACCGTTGGAAGAGGATAAGAATCAAAAATTAACCTTTTCTGGAATTTTACAGGACGACGGTCCGGACTGGAATTATGGCGGTCCGGACTGTCGTAACGAGACAGACTATTTCCAGAAAAACAGACGTTCGGGGTCCGGACTGAAATGCCTGATCCGGACTGTTCATACATCTCAGCAAAACCCTTGTTCGGGGTCCGGATCAGAAATAGCTTGGATCCGGACTGTTCATACATTTCAGCAAAACCCATGTTCGGGGTCCGGATCAGAAATGGCTTGGATCCGGACTAGATTTGCGTATGAACAAACACCGTTCGGGATCCGGACTGCCGTGCCTGATCCGGATCCTGAACATGTCCCATGTCCAGTTTTTTATTTTTATGCAGTTAAAATTCATCCAAGTGTTTCTACACTATACGAAGTATTCGGATCATCAAAAATAATTAGTTAAACGTACCTGATCCTTTTGAATTCTTCTTTCTTGAGATTGAGGTATATGATCCAAACTTCTTCATCTTCAATCTTCAAGACTTAAAACTTTCACGAGATACGCCAAAACAAATTCCTTAACAATCTCCCCCTTTGGCGGTTTCGTGACAAAACAAAAATCCACTCAAGAAAATTCAAAAAGATATTTTTGTTGATATCACCATACAACAAAAATTTACATTGGAGAACCAATAATAAACACATGAGATAAACTCCTAAAACAGACTCTAGACTTAGACATCTGTACTCTCTGCAAAAAGAAATCATTCTTGACAAACAAAGATCGTTAGATACCTCAAGAATATTTAGCATTCAAAACCTAACAGAGATAGAGTTTATACTCACCATGACATTCACGAATTCAGATATGTAATAAGATCACAATCAAAATCGACATATCTTCTAAGCAATAAAATTCCAAATGTCATAATTTGTTAGTAATCAAACAACTTGTTAGTAATATTACATGCCCAAATAGTTAGTCGAATAATTAGTCGAGACATGCATGCAATCACAATACAAAACCAAAAGTTGTGATACTTACCTTCCAAAGATCATAGTTCAAAGTAGTCATTTGTTCAAGTAGTTCAAGTAGTTCTCTGCTCTCCCCCCTTTTGTCACAAAATAAGCCAAACAATTACAAAACGGAGAGGTGAAAAGTACTAAAACAAGAAAAATCAGAGACCTAAAAAAAACTGAAAACTAAGCCTGCACAACAAAACGATATGTTAGAAGGAAGTTCAAGTGTCAGACTCTGATCCTTCTGAGCTACTGCAGTCCAGTTTGTGTAGAATCCTTTTAAGCATTTTTGATAATTTGGAGCAGTTCTTTTTCATTTATGAATGTCAGCCGACATTCTTTCTTGTGCTTCAGACATTCTCCTTGTGCTCGTTGCATAGACAGTATATCAGCTTTTGTGGTTATTCTTTGGAGGAAGAAGGAGATTGTGCGGATGCTGAAGGTTTATTTGAGATTCTCTAGGCAGAGAGCGTTCTCTGGCAGGTGGTTCATTAAACTGAGTTCCTCTGCTTCTCGAATTCTTGCTCCTTGTGGGATGTTTGGTTGTCGAGGAAGACGTTGTCAGCTTCTTTTCCTCTAGATAGAACCTATCTTCGTCATCCATCGCTTGTTTTGATTCTTTACAAAATATTTCCAATCCTCTTCATCCTCTGATTCTGACTCAGCTTGAGGAACAGTGTTTATCTTCTCCTGACTTGCTTCAGCTTGTTCCTTTTTGACAGATGCTCGAGTTCCCACTAATGCTACATGAGTGCAATAATCCAAGCAAAAACCATTTGCTACTCGTGCTCAGATAATAGAATAGCCTGTGAGCAAAACTCAAGAACACGAGAAAAATTGTTTATTTTCAAAAATTGGAAAAATTGTACCTAAACAATCATTATCGTGTAGAGAGACTAGGTATCAAATTAGTTTTCCCAAAAGAATTTTAAAAATAGATCAAACCCATGATTTTCAAAAATTCCTATTATATGCCCTAAAACCGAATTTTTAGAAATCGAAGCCTAAAAATCCGTTAATCAGGAGAATACCTAGCATATAATCAAAACTAATCTACCCAGAGTTCTTATTTCAAAAGAAATTTGATCAAAAACCAATCCAAAACGAAAAAGATACAAAATTTCATCACGTTTTGAGGAAAACATGAAAAACTGTGAAAAACCGAGATTTTGATCAAGAAAACTTACTTAGAATCGAAGAACTTGAGTTGGAAGCCTCCAAATGGATGAATTCTAGAGAGAGAAGCTCTGGAGACTTGGAACAAAAGATTGAAGTAAAAAGAAATCAAAACCCTTTTGTTCTATATAAAACCCTAGCCGCGGTCCGGATCGGATCGTGAATCCAGTCCGGATCGGCTACCCGCAGGAAATACCTGCGTTCGGGATCCGGATCGGCTTGTCCAGTCCGGATCGGCTCCAACTTTTTCTTCAGAAAAATTCAGAAAAATTCTAGAAAATCCAGAAAAAGTTGTAAGCACTTTTGTGTCAACTTTAAATAAAAATCATCGTTTCATACAAAAGAAATAGATTATGCAAATCTATCAATAATATCCAACAAATGAAACGAAAATTTATAAAAATTAAATCCCTTAAAGTTGAACAACTTCAATCACATCTAACATGATCTTATGAGTAATGCCTTTATCAAATCATCAATTTGGTAAAGAAAATGAAATACCAAGATCAATAGATGTTTGAAATCCCAAATAAGTTAGATAATATATCTAGTCAAATTATTGAAGAGAGTGGCTCTTTGAGCATCTTTCAATAAAATCCCACCTTATACCAACCTTGGAATTTGACAGAGTCAAGTATTCCAAAAAGCATTTTATTTAATCAACTTGAAAAACCATGCTTGGTATACATGTGGTAGCTGCACACAGTACTCGGACGACCGAGGTGGTAGCTCTTTCCTCCATGTGGTGGTAGTTTTCACACTCCTCATTGGGATGTAACTCTTTCCACATCTTTTGAGCATAACACTTTTTCTTTGACTCCCCCTCAATTGGCTATCAATTATTTAAGATATAAAGTATTCAACCAAAAATTGATCTCGATTTCATACTCGACTAAATAGTCAAATAAGATAAAAACTATACCAAGAGATCATTGAGAGAGAAATTGACTTTGATCAAAACAAAGATGATTTAATTGACATAAATGATCATTGCATCAAATGAATTATTATGATATCCAAAGCATAATAAATTTCTAAATAAACGAAAAGATGCATTAAAGTCAATAATACACATGCTCAATTAATGTTCTATGTCTAAGCATAGATAATGAACAAAAACACAAAAACAAAACCTAACCTAAGCAAAGATTTCAAAAGGAATTATTTCAAGGAAAGCATTCCAATTGCTTTACGCAAATGAATAAAACGTTTTTGATCCAAAGGTTTTGTTAAAATGTCAGCTAATTGATCCTCAGTTGAAATGTAGGAAATTTGAAGAATATTTGATTCAACTAGCTCTCTTAGAAAATGATATCTAAGTTCAATGTGTTTTGTTCTCGAGTGCAACACAGGGTTTTTAGAAATGTTTATAGCACTTGTGTTGTCACAAAGAATAGTTACCGAAGTTGCTGAAATTCGGAAGTCGCTCAACACGCTTTTCATCCAAATGAGTTGAGTTGAACAACTACCCGCTGAAATATATTCCGCTTCGGCAGTCGAGAGTGCAATGCAGTTTTGCTTTTTACTATGCCATGCAACAAGGCAATGGCCAAGATAAAAACATGCACCACTCGTACTTTTCCGATCATCCACAGATCCTGCCCAATCGGCATCTGAATATCCTATAATATCAAGCGTTGTTCCCATAGGATACCAAATTCCGAAATTCAGTGTTCCTTTGACGTACCGGATGATCCTTTTCACCGCTTTCAGGTGAACCTCCTTTGGTGCCGATTGATATCTCGCGCAAATCCCAACACTAAAGGATATATCCGGGCGACTAGCCGTGAGGTAGAGTAGACTTCCAATCATGCTGCGATAAAGCTTCTCGTCTACACTTTCACTAAGAGATTCACTCCTAATCCCTTATTGCTAGTTCCCATTGGAGTTGAAAATCTTTAGAATTTTCTAATCGAATTTCTTCACCAACTCCCTTGCATACTTGGATTGACACAAATGGATGCCTTCATCATTTTGTTTCACTTGCAATCCAAGAAAGTATGTCAGTTCGCCCATCATAGACATCTCAAATTCGCTTTCCATGGTTTCAGCGAATTTAGAAGCATCATTGTCTCTAGTTGCACCAAATACAATGTCATCGACATAGATTTGTGCTACAATGAAATTATCCTGATAATGCTTCACAAAGAGAGTCCGGTCTGCTCCCCCTCGAGTATAGCCCTTTCCAATAGGTGCTTTGTCAACCTTTCGTACCACGCTCGCGGTGCTTGTTTTAGACCGTAAAGAGCCTTTTTCAAACGAAAAACATGGTTAGGTTGTTTACAGTCTACAAAACCTTTCGGTTGAGCCACATAAACTTCCTCATTTAAAAAACCCATTTAAAAATGCGCTCTTAACGTCCATTTGAAAGAGTTTGATTTTAAAATGACAAGCAATAGCGAATAAAATACGAATTGACTCGAGTCTAGCTACCGGGGCGAACGTTTCATCAAAGTCTATACCTTCTATTTGAGAGTAGCCTTGAGCAACTAAGCGTGCTTTGTTCCTGATGATGGTACCATCCTCGTTTTTCTTATTCTTGAAAATCCATTTAGTACCAATCACGTTGTGTTGCTTCGGAGGCTTCGTTAATTTCCAGACTTTGTTTCGTTCGAACTGATGGAGCTCTTCCTGCATTGCTTCAATCCAGTAGTCATCCTGAAGAGCTTCATCGATGTTCTTTGGTTCGATCATGGAGACGTACATGCGACTCCACAAACCAACTGTCTCCGAGTTCTGACTCCTTCTTGTGGGTCTCCAATAATGTTAGATTCCGGATGATCCTTGGAGATGCGTAACGTTTGCGGTAACGGAGTACTCGGAGGTACATGTGATAATTCCTGCACATTAGATAAACTTGAAGAACCATTAGATGCATCAACTTTATTGAAGAGTTATTATGAGAAGATGCATTTACAGGAGTATCATCATCTAGAGACATATCAAGGGTAGATTTATCAGATGCAAAGTGGAAAGCTTCATCTACTTTAACATTTATAGATTCTACATCGTTTTAGATTCCAAGTTAAATACCCGATATGCTCTACTGTTTGTAGAATAACCCATGAAAATCCCTTCGTCACTTCGAGAGTCGAACTTACCAAGATTTTCGCGATCACGCAAAATAAAACATCGACTCCCAAAGATACGAAAATATTTGATATTCGGTTTTCTACTAAACCACAGCTCATATGGTGTATTTAAAGTTCCAGGGCGCAAAAACACTCGATTAATTACATAGACAGCGGTGTTCACAGCTTCAGCCCAAAATATAACGGTAAATTCCGGCTATGAAGCATCACACGCGCCATCTCTTGAACAACCCTGTTTTTGCGCTCAACAACACCATTCTTGTCACGCCCCGGGGTTTGTTTTAGCGAAACGATTCACAAAAGTCAAACATTTGACGTATAAATTTTTTTTTGATAAAAGAGACCCCTCTTCCCCCGGCGCATGCCCAGACCCGCCACACATACAGGATCACTCTGTAAACGGACAGAGCCTCCCCTGTATATGCACGGCGTGGCGTTCAGTACATATTCCAAACATACACAACCATTCAATCACAACAATTATTAACATACAACCAGCACTCTATTTATTTAAAACGTATGGCCGATCAATTTGGAAAGGATAAATCCACAGTTTTAAAAGAGCGCCTACCCGGCGCTTACGTTTTGAAAGCGAGTTCGAAATCAGCATAAATCCACAAGGTTTTGAAAACAGTGCCCACCCGACACCCAAGTTTTGAAATCCATTTCGCAATTCATAAATCCACAGGGTTTTGAAACCAGCGCCCACACGACACTTAGATTTTAAAACGGTTTTCGCAATCTTTTTTTTTTTTGGCTTTTGCCTTTTTCATTTTCAAATGGCCAACAGAAATAAAAGAAAGAGTAACGCATAGAGGATAACTAAATGCAACCCATACCGACATCCACGCCGACCCCACGAGGGTATCGAGAACCTCTCACATAACTACAATGTAAATGAAATGCAAGAATGAAAGAAGAAATACAGTCCAGGGTCCCCAGCGACCCAGCTGCTCCTGTCCCGTCCTCACCGCCGCCTACCTCTCCCCCCGTCTGAACCCTGTCACGAAGTGGGAAGTCAGTGACGTAAAAATAGTAGAGCAGGAGAATATAATAAAACAAACCGTGAAGATAACCGGAGCAACCACCCTCTCAAGGTGGAGAGGCAACCTGTACACCTGCATCCTGTAATACCGGCCACGTCGGACAACTAAACCGACGGCCCATACCGTACCTGCAGAAACCCGACCACGTCGGACAACTAAACCGACGGGTTGCACCGCTCGCACCTCGGCGCCTCAAACCCCACAACTAATAAGGGGCCCCACTACGTCACCTCGTGGGTATACACGGGTCATAGACCGCTTTTCCGGAAAAGCGCACCCTTCGCGGTGGCCAAACCGCGGGTGCGCATGTTGCAGCCTCGAGCACAGTAACCACAATGCATGAACAAAGTAAGATAGTAACATGTATAATCAAGGTACTCTACTCACAAGCATAATCGAGGTAAAACAGTAACGCGTAACGTCAGGAGTACGATAACACATAACTACTAGAGTGCAGCGATAACATGTAGCATGTAGAGTAACGACAATAGGTAACATTTAAAGTGGAACGATAATATGAAATATTTAAAGTAAACGGTCGTCAAAGCTCGATGCTAAATACCACACTCAACCCACTAACATGCATAATCTATCACCCATCAATATTTAACCCAAGTACACTTAAGATTGACCGCTCCAACATGATAGAATTAGATGCTAAGACTAAGAAAATAAAAACCCACCTCAAACACGAAGGAGAAGACGTGTGGGAAACTCCAACTAAAACACCCTCGCCGTGTGCCCAGACAGCTACAATAAAGATTACACTTGTTAAAAGCATCTTCGTGGTTAAAAACACTCAAAAACGGTGCGAAACGGGCTAAAAACGGAGCTTCTGGGCTCTTTCCTGAAGATCGGTGCACGGGTCCTGGCGTGGACGGGTCCATGACTAAACGCAGCTACGGTGCGGACCGGGAGCACGCTACAGGGATGGACCCTAGCATCTTGGGCCGGGCCGTGCACGGGTAGGGGCGCGCCGGGTCCACCGATTCCCGCTGCGGTGGCGAGCGCCGGGTGCACGCCCAGGGCGTGCACCGCGCGCCTGGCGCACTGCCCTGTGCGCACGGGTCTGCGCCCCCGGGCCGCGATGGCGTGCGCCGGGTGCACGGCCCGCCCGGGGACCGCGCGGCCTGGCGCACGACCTTGTGCGCCGGGTCTGCGCCCCGGGCTGCGGAGCGTGCACCGGGTGCACGTCGGCGTGTGGACCGCGCCAGAAGCATCCCCCTATTCGTGAACAGTGCGTTCGTTTCGGCTCCGGTTGCGACCTCGCGATCACGGCGGCTCCGGCGGTGACCCCGTGAACACGGTGACGGCGGCGGCGGCCTCCGTTTTAACCACGGCGGCGGCGGCCTCCCGTTTGGTCCCCAATCTCACCTCGCACGTGACCAACACGAAAGAAAACTCACACCAAAAAACCCGGAAAGACCCGAACCACTCACCTCGTTTTCGCCGGTAAGGAAGTAGGAGATCGCCCGCTCTCGTTCGCCGGATTCCGCAGGGTGTTCCTTCTCTCCGTCTCGGTTCTTCACGTCGACCGATGGAGGGGGAAACTAGGGTTCGGGTTTTCTCGCACGGGCCTAACGCACAAGAAAGAAAAGAAAGGGAGTGGGAAAAAGCCCTAAGTCCAAACTCAAATTAATTAGTCGTTTGGGCGCAAACCGGGGTCTGACTTACCTCGGAAAGCGTGCCAATCGCCCGACCGCTTATTTGAAACACCCGGAACTGCTGGTAACCTTCCGAAATTAATTCTGGGAGATTCCGGAGTCGAAATTCAAATCCGGTCGCGCTGCCGCTCTCCGTTTCGCGAGCTCTAGTGCCTAAAAATACCGCGAGCCCCGACGGTTGTCCAGGAAAGTGGATTAATAATCCAACCGCCGGACCGTTAGTAGGGGTACGAGATTAATAAAAACTAAATAATTAAAATCCGAAGTACGATTACAGCGTTACTACATTCTGCTGAGGTGTATAGGGTGCTGAGAATTCATGTTTTATCCCATTGGAAGTGCAAAAATCAATGAATTTAGAATTAATGAATTCTCCACCTCTATCACTTCGAACACGAATGATCTTTTCATTTCTTTCATTCATAATACGATGACAAACCTCATAAAAGAGTCGAAAGTATCCGCTTCTCTTTTAAAAAAGTTACCCATGAATACCTAGAGAAATCATCAACCAAAAGAAAATATACCATTTACCACCCAAAGATGGTTGACGAATCGGCCCTATTAAATCCATATGCAGTAATTCCAAGGGCCGTTTGGTACCGACGTGGTTCAAGTTCTTGTGTGCAACTCTTGATTGTTTTCCCTTTTGACAACCACCACACACAATGTTTTCTTTAAATAAAGTTTAGGAACCCCCTTAACCACGTCCTTATTTGAAATCCTTGCTAGTTCTTTAAAATTCATGTGACCTAGTCTTTCATGCCAAACAGTTTCATTATCCAAAGAACTAGGTTACATTTTTCAGAAACTTTGTTTGAACAACATAGCAATTATTTTCCGATCTAACCCCTTTTAAAAAGAATACCTGGTCCTTATCAGTTACAAAATTCTACAGAAGAAAAATTAACTGAGAACCCATTGTCACAAAGTTGACTTATACTAATGAGGTTAGTCTTTAGGCCTTCAACAAATAAAACATTGTTCAAAACCGGGCCTTCAAGAATAGCGATTGTTCCCTTTCCAACAATTTTGGAAGAACGACCGTCTCCGAAAACAACAGTCCTCCGGAGATTTTCTCTAAAGTGAAAAACTGTTTTTGTCACCGGTCATGTGACGAGAACACCACTATCCAAATACCAAGACGAATTATCATAAGCGTGTAAAGAAGTATGAACAACAAGACAAGGGAAGATTTCACCTTTGCGTACCCAAACCTTTTGAGTTTTGGAGTATGTCGGAAATGATTATGAATGATACCTTTGGTGACAAGCGTCTTGATTGATCCATCGCTTTTCCTTGACGTCGTCGTCTTGTTTGATGTACTACCAATGTTCTTTCCTTTTGAAAGATCCTTCTTTGATTTGCGGGAAATGAACCCATTGGTAGTAGTGCAAGATGTGCTTGATTTGATCTTAGCGCTCATTCTTGCAATTTCTTCTTATGTGCCTGATAACCACAACGAAAACATACCTTAGTGCTTGACGATCCGAAGAGGGTGAAGTAGGCTTGTTGTCGTTGCTTGTCGTGAATTCCGGTGTCGGAGGAGGAGATACCGACTGAGGCACAAACACTGTCCCACTCAAACTAGGACTGTCTCTAGTTCGAGTGTATCCGAGGCCGAACCGATTTGTTTGACCAAGACCAAGTAATTTATCCAACTTGCTCCTTCCAGAAGAGAATTGCTTTAAATCATCCTTGAGTTGGAAAATGGTCTCTGTCATTTCCATTTTTTCTTGTCGAGCCTCGCCGTAGAGCTTCAAGAAGTAATTGCTTTATTCACCATATCTACATAATTCTTCTCGAAATGCTCATTGGACTCTTGAAGGGAAACATTTACTTTAATCAGATATCCCTTTCCACTTCAAGAGCGTTTGAGAGAGAAGTTGCCCTTTTTGCTTCTTCTTCGAGATCCTGCAATCTCCCTCTCAAACTCTTGTTTTGCTTGCCAGTTTCTTTGAATCCCTCAAAGTTATGGTAGGCAAGAGCAAATCTTCACCCTAGAGTTACTCGATTCGTCGTCCGTTGCAGTTTTTCACCTGGGAGAAGTTGGACAATGAATCGGATGTACTTGCCATTAAGCATATGAAGGGGAAGATGTGGACGCGTGGAATGCCGTTGCGTTGTTCTCTTCATCACTTGAAGATGACTCATTTGTCGTTGAGGTGTCATCCCAAGTGACGGCTTGCATCGCCTTCTTCTTGGACGGATTCTTATTTGGGCACTCCGTTGAGATATGGCCGTATCCTCGGCACTTGAAGCATTGGACTTGTCCTTTTGAGCTTTTCTTATCCTTTGAAAAATTTCTTGCTTTCTTGACTTTTGGCTTGAAAAACCTTGCCTTTCTTCACTTTCCGGAGGATGGAGTTTTACTTGAATTACCCTTCGAAAGTTTCGGCGAAATTTCGATCAAGAGAGCAAGCTGCTTCTCAAAGTCCTCCATAGATAGGTTCTCGTCATCGCCTGAGGAGGATGAATCCGCGTCTTCTTCTTTTGTAGTTTTCAACACAAAACCTGAAGACTTAGAAGTAGATGCTTTTCAAAAGAATAGTTAGTAGGAAATGTCATTTCATATGTTTGTAAAGAACCAACTAATTCTTCTACACGGATTTTCTGGGTGTTTAATAGTTTCAATGGCCGTAACTTGGAACGAAATCTTTCAGGAAGAGTTCTTAAGATCTTTCTTACAATTTTAAATTCTGAAATCTTCTCTCCCAAGTTAGCACATGTGTTTACGATGTCTTGCAATCGTGTATATAGTCTGGAATGATTCATTTTCTGCCATGAAAATAGAGTCAAATCTGCTCGTAAGCATTTGCAGCTTTTGAATCTTCACAAGGTTAGTTCCCTCATGTGTAACTTGAAGAACATCCCAGATTTCTTTCGCAGTCTCACATGCGAGACGCGAGAGAATTCAGTTTGAGACAAGGCATTAAATAAAGCATTGATTCCTTTGCCATTGTAAGAAGATAAGTTTATCTCTTCCTTGGTCCATTTCGACCTAGGTTTGATGGTGTGAACATCAACAATAATTCAGTTGGATTGACCATCCTAACTCAATTGATTGCCACACCCGTTTGTCGATGGAAATAAAAAGCTTTCATCCGTACTTTCCAGTAGGCATAATTTGTTCCATCGAAAAACGGGGGTCTGTTGATGGTTTCCACCTTCAAGCCATTGTTTACACCCTATTCCCTCTCTGATACCACTTGTGGGTTATGTAAATAATGATCTAAATAGGAAAAAAACCTAGAGGGGGGTGATAGTAGTGTAATAACATAACACATCAAATCAAACGTTGCGCCATAAAACCCATGCGGAAATGAAAACTAACAACCGCAAGATTTTTACGTGGAAAAATCCAAAACCAGGAGTAAAAAAACCCGGGACCGATAACACGGTGAAGTCAACTAAGATTATAACACGTACAAAGGTGATATATACGACTCACAGACGACTCAACCTTTTTCCATACGCTCCGAGTTGATTTCTCCGCTCGCTCCGCAACGCTTCTCGAATCCACGATCTGGTCCAACGCCGAATCCACGGCGTTCAACGTCGAGTCCACGAAGTCCGACCGAATCCACGGTCTTCACCCAGTAGCCGTCTCGAATCCACGAACGTACCTCGCCACACGAGAGCGGTAGCACCTTGAATCCACAAGGCCACGCGAGTCCACGCGCCGATTTTGGAAAATCATTATTTTTGGGTGGTGATGATCCGCCGAATACTTAGATTAGAAATAGATCGGAAATACCATCTAAAGTATTCATTAATTTGATTCTACTCAAAATCTGAGTATGAAAATCCTAGAATCAAAATCAATCAATACAGATGAAGAAACATAGGATTAAATCTATTGATTTCCTTTCTTCTCTATAGGTGGATTTTTCTTTTTAGGCTATATTTGATTTATTCGGCTACCCTAGAAAATGAATCCATAGGGTTTATTTATAGGTTGAAACCGTTGGAAGAGGAAAGAATCAAAAAACTAACCTTTTCTGGAATTTTAAAAAGGGGACGAAGGGCCGGACGGGAATTATTGCCTGATCCGGATCATGACATGTCCCATGGTCCAGTTTTTTATTTTATGTAGTTAAAACTTCATCCAAATGTTTCTACACTATACGAAGTATTAGGATCAACAAAAATAATT
>JAQNDB010007194.1:0-13593 GCA_029204045.2 Tillandsia leiboldiana | reverse complement strand
GATACTACAGTGCATGTGAAGGTTTGAAAAGATTCAATGTTTGGAACCGGATTTCTAAAACAGAGTGGATTTGGGCACTATTTAAAAACTTGTGGGTTTTATCCTTTATATGGGTATATGCCGTGTGGGCGATTATCCTCAGAATGATGTATGAGTTTATGTGATTCCCTTATGTGACAATGTGTAGTAAAATAGGGAGCGTGGTGTATGTATGTTGGCGATGCGTGCATATACAAAGGAGACTCTGTCGTTTTTTGGGTTTTTGGGGGGTGACTTTGGATGGTGGCGGGTCTGGGCACTGCCGGCAGTGTGAGGATGTTCTTAGTAGAAAAAACAATTAGCCATTTTTGATTTTGACATTCCCTCGGGGGTGACAAACGTAATCTTCGGAAAGAATGTTCGAAACTCTCAAAAGATGGTCAATGCATATTTGACAAAATTGGATGCTACATCAGCGCTGACGATAATGAGACTCAGATTGATTTTTCTAACTTCTTTTGCAGGTTTTTTTTTTCTTCTTTTTTTTTGGTTCTTTACTTTAAGTTTCTTTCACTTTTGAAACTTTTTCCTCCTTACTATTGTTTTTGGCGATTGTTGATAAAAAGGGGGAGAGAACTGGAACTTGAAGGTAAGTAGGCAATTAAACTTGTGATAAATGCCATTATGACTAATTATTTGACTACTATTTGGGCATGTAATATTTCTAACAAGTGACTAGCAACAACTGACAAAAAGATTGGACTTGTTAATTTTGTGAACTTTGAAATGAAATTTGAACTCTTTGATAATGATGGATATTTCATTGTCTATTTTCTAGCATATCTGATTAAAAATGTCATAAGTACATAAGTATAAACTATTATCTCTCTGATTGCTTATTGAAGTTTTAAATTCTTGAGGTATCTAATGCTTATCTTTTGGCAAGAATTGTTTCTTTGCAGAGAGTACAAGCGTCTAAGTCTAGGTTTGTAATGTATGAGTTTATCTCTTATATTTACACTTTATTTGACCATTCATGTGAATGTTTTGTTGTATGGTGATAGCAACAAAAATACTTTTTTTTTATTTTTCGTGGATTACATTGTTTGTCACTAAACCGCCAAAGGGCAGATTGTTAAGAATTTGTATTGGCGTATTTCGTGAAGTGTTTTTAGTCTTGAGTTGAAGTTGAAGAATGGTCGATCACCATACATCAATCTCAAGAAGAAGGATTCAAATGATCACTACGTTTTAACTCAATAATTTTGGTGAGTTGCCTACATTTTATAGTTAGAAACACTTGGAAGGGTTTTCATGCCAAAATTCAAAACTTGAACATTTACCGTGAAGGATGTCACGCCCCGGGTGTAAACCAGAACCCGGGCCCGTCTACAGATCCGCCGTGCACACGGTATTTCCCGTGTACACGAAGCGCCAAGCCTGCTCAGATATAAGAGATAACAATAAAAGAGCAATAAAAACAGAGCTGAACTAAAACTAATACATCTCAGACTGAAGCTGGAAATAAAATACAATACATTTGTATAAATGATACATCTGTCTCTCCCAGCTCACCACTATAAATACAACTGCTGGCAAAAGCCAGTCCCAAATGAAAGAGTACAACCGTCTGAGGAAAACCTGGGTACACCAACAGTCCAGCTAACACGCTCATCCTGCCTCGAGATCTATCTACTCAGCCGTCTCTCTCCTCGACCCGCCGCTGAAAGCCTAGCAGCACCCGCAGAAGACACTGCAAAACAAGGAAGAAGCAAAAGAGGAAAGAAGAATGGGGGTGAGAACTACTAGTAAACCAGTAGCCTCCCCTAGTGGGTAAATCCTCAAACTCTGACACACCCACTAGGTCAACCAGAGGCTAAAGAATAGAGAAGAGTGGTAAGAAATGAAACCGCTACCAAAAGGAAATCTACCACTACAATGCCTCTACCTGCCCAGCTAAAGATAGCTAAATGTATGCATCAGAAATCGAAGCCTGCCACATCGGGTATGCCAGCCTACGCATAACACCGGTGTGGGATAGGAGTCTCAATGTCTGCCAAATCGGGTATGCCAGCCTACGCATAGCACCGATAAGGGTAGGGTTCTCAATGTCTGCCAAATCGGGTATGCCAGCCTACGCATAACACCGATATGGGACAGGAGTCCCAGGGTCTGCTAAATCGGGTATGCCAGCCTACGCATAGCACCGATAAGGGGTAGGGTTCTCAATGTCTGCCAAATCGGGTATGCCAGCCTACGCATAACACCGATATGGGACAGGAGTCCCAGGGTCTCAAGTCTGCAAATTGCGCACTCAGCTCTATAAGGAAAAGTACCGTCTCCCGAAGGAAGCCCAAAACCCTCTCCCCGAAACCCAGTATCTGCCTACACTATCCCAGCCCCTGCTCTGACCCGAGCATAATATCCCCTATGTTTAAGTGACTGAAGAAAGAATGCAACATGGTTTCTCCTAAGTCAATTCCAGCATGATAGTGTAGCAGAAAAGAAGGTGGCCTATCTAGGTGACCATTCAAGCATGCAAAAGTCATTAACTCGTTGAACCATTTTAAGTACCCTAACCACATACCTCAGCCTTTCATTTAATCAATCAACAAGACAGGGATTTAGCATAAATTCCAAGTAATTCTACTACATGTTTAAAGCATGGACTCACCATTAATTAACTTGTAGTTTTCTAACAATGCGATTATCAACAAAGAAACCAGGACTTCATACAAGCATGCTAGGTCCATTCCACAGATTTACTAACAGCAAAATCAAGAGCATTCTAATAGGCCTAGTGATAAATCCCAAATGAGAGGTTTAAAAACACCCACACGAGTAAAGCATCACCGGGCAATAACCGCGCCGGTGTAATAAAAGCATCATCGGGCAATAACCGCGCGGTGATAAAAGCAGGATTGGATCACAACTATAAAGCCCCAGTGGAACACAACCTTCCACTAAAAGAAAACTGATTCCCAATCAGATGCAAGAGTAACCATCCGGTCAATCGCCCAATATCCGCGATTGCCGCAACACCCCACAATCCACGACCAGGTCTAACAACCGACCTCCGGTCAACCGCCCAATACCCGCGGTCGCCGGAATAACCCACAATCACAAACATGTCCCACATCCGACATCTGGCCAACCGCCTACTATCCGCGGTTGCCACAAAACCCTCTAGTCCATAATCATGCCCTATCACCGATGTCCTATAACCGACATCCGGTCGACCGCCCAATATCCGCGGTCGCCGCCAAAACCCATGATCCATAATCCAGGCCCCGGCTACACTATCCCAAACCCCTGCTCAAACCCGAGCAACCCACCTGACTAACGAAAAGGAGAAAGAAACAAACAAGGTTTCTCCTAAGTCAAGTTCCAGCATGAAAGTGTAGCGATAAAAAGATGGCCTACCTAGATGTCCAAACAAGCATGCAAGTGTTCTCAAGAAAATAAAGAAAAAGGCGACCAAGTGGTTCCACATGTGTAACAATAATAGAGCCGCATAGATATAACCATCATGCTAAAACATTATCCAACCACACATGTCTATGATCCAAATTCCATAATAAAGCATCACTATCCACCTATGCATGTCATAAAATCCTCAACTAGTACCAACCACTGTCAGATAATCATAAAGCCCGTGATATACATTCCAATCCACATGCAAGGTTAACCGCTAACATTCCATCCATACCAACATGTATAAATCCCAACCACTATCAGATATCCACAATAGTATATGACTTAAGCATGCATGTCCAAAAAGAGAGATCACTCTAATATTCCTAGTGAGCATGTCAAAATAGAGGTAAGCAACAACCACCCACCTCGATCGCTAATTCCAAGTCCAAGAAGTGCTCTCGCCCAAACCAATCAGCCGCCGCGATCGCTGTACAAAATTACCCCAACCATACACACAAATAAGCACACAAGTACCCATACATGCTGTCCAGAATTCAGTCCCAAAGATGCCCTGTTTTTACCTGCGAGAAGTGCCCAGAAAATTCCAAGAAAAATACTCTCACGATCCTCGCGACGAACCCGTCGAAACGAGTACCTGCACGCTCAATTCCGAGCTTCCTACACTGAGAAACAATTCCGACAAGGGAACCACCCCGAATTAAACTACTCTCAAAAACTGTAGCAATAACTACTGTTCACAGATATTCCTCACCTTCGAGAAATATTCAGAAAATTCCAAGAAAATTTGGGCATATTCCTCGTGATGTGTAGATGCAAATCGCCTCTTGAATCGCCCCAATCCGATGCCTGTGCGCGAAGATATCGCCAAAATACCACACCGCTGCCCAAAACTCCGCCCAGAAAATGAGGTCACAAGATGATCCGAAAAATCCATGAAAAGCTCGGAATGGGAAAAATCAGTAAACATGGGAAACATAGCCCTACCTGTCGTGAAGCCAACGGCGCAAGAATCACAGAAAAAGGTGCTCGGGGTAAGCCGGGGGAGTCCTCGCACCAAAACGCGACGAAGAAGACCACCAACGAACGAGCGTCGCGCCGCGCCGTAAAAATGGTAACCTCGGGATGCGTGCCGCTGAAAAATCTGGAACTCTGCAGATTGATCCGCCACAGGGAGATGAAGAAAACTCGTGAAGGTGGCACTGTGAAAATCCGCGCGGAGAAGAAGTTCTCCTCGGTTGAACTCGGCCTTTAAATACATTGCTGGAAACAAATCTGAAAATTCCCAATGTGTCCCCGTTTCCGGGCGCTCCCGATTTCGGGCGGCTACAGTGTTGGGCCCGGCCCAACACTGTGCGCGCCCGAAATCCTCCCGGGCCTCCACGTCGCCCCCTCAACAGGCTACAGCGGAACCCCCCGCTCACGCCCCGCCGCGTGGCCCACGCGGAGCTCGACACGTGGCGGCCCACGCGCGGGAACCCCGCGTCAACGCGCCCACGTGCGCCTGCGCCCGCCGCCTGCGCCCGCCTGCCACGCACTGTTCCGAGGCACCCGGTGCACCTCCGTGGACCCAGCCTGCATGAGCCCGCCAACCAGAAGACGCCACGTGTCCCGCCGGTCCACCGTGCGCCCCGCACTTCTCCGTAGACCAAGTCCACTGCACCGACCAATCCAGTAATGCCACGTGTCCAACCCCCGGTCCACCGTGCGCCCCGCACTCTCCGTAGACCCCGCCCCGCGGACCGGCCCACTCCCGAGCCGCCACGCGTCCCGCCCCCGGTGCACGCCTGCCGCGTGGACCGGGCGGCCCGCGCCACCGTCCGCCGCGCTGCCTGCGGCTGCTCCGCCGCTGCCGCCGCCGCCGGGAACACTGTTCCGGCATGAACAGTACCCGAAGCTCAAAAATAACAAGTGGGTAGTCCGTTTTGACCGTTTTCGCGCGCTGAATCCGAATTTGACGTCCATTTTGCCAAATTCCAACTCCAAAATTTGCCGAAGGCATCCGGAAAGGTATTCCTTGGTCCAAACTTCGCGCTGAGTCCATTTTTAATATCCGCATCGCGCAAAACCACTTCTAACAATCCAACGGAGTCCATTGATCACCCACGTGATCCAATAAGCCCGAAGTCCGCCACAATTGCCCAATTGGTGCACAAACACCTCCAACACACAGTACAGGCTCCCCAGATGTCACCAATGACTCTACCACAGCTCTGCAGAGATCCAGGTCATCACATCCTCCCCCACTAAAAGAAAGTTTCGTCCTCGAAACTAAAATCAATCCTCAACCCGAAACCTCAACCAAAAAGAGGGAGTAAAAATCCAATCGTCCACCACTCAAGCTCCCAAAGCTGTCTAATACCTCCTCCAGAGACGCGATACAACCCTCGGGTCTCTAACAAGAACAAAACAGAGGCGGGCATTCCAGAAAAACCGCACCACCTCATCCAAGTACAGCTGGGCTAACCGCTCGAGCTACCAAGTAGTCTGCATCGGTACAAGCATCGCTCCTCCGGGGTCTCAAATAATCCAACCACAAGTCCATCGGCACAAATGCTCGATCCCCATACCTCTGTACTCCCAAGGTATCCAATATAAGCCCCCCAACTGATCACGTAGACTCTGCTCTCAAATCTCTAAACCGTCGGGATGTAGAAGCAATTCCCCGACTCTCCGGCATCAGCACCCAGCCAAAAGTCTACTCATCCACAGCGAAACATCCGCCTCGCTCCCGAAGTCAAAACTATAGAGGCGAAGATAACCCTCAAGCAACCCAAGTACACCAACACCTCCGGGCCTGGCTCCCCAAGAAAACTGTCCTCGCGGCATAATCAACCGCCGCGAAAGAAAACTGAACCCGCCAGCCCAACAAGTACCACCACACCGACCGCTGTAACATATGTGCTCCGACTGCCTCAGAAATCCACTATCCTGGAAAAAAGAAATCGAGAATGCCTCCACCGACTGATCTGTCCTCCATCACCCGGCGCCAAGCGCCTCAATCAGAACTCGCCTCAGGCGGTAGATCCCAATCCAAAGGAACTACAATACCACGCTCCACACCCGGCGCCTACTCCAATGAGGCGTCCTAAATCCGTACTGGAGGGACCCAATGAGTTACAAGGTATCCTGGCGCAATCCACTCTCAGACACTCACATCCTATGCGCCCCGTCCCTCTATACATGGAGCGTGCAGTTCAGCAACTGCGTTAACTCTTGCCATAAAGACCTTCAAGTACTCTCTATCCCCCACCGAACAAGACCCTGCCTCCAAGGGCTCCATACTCAATCCCACAAATCGGGATGACTCATCCGCCAAAACTGGCTCACTCGATCAAAGCAATCCCACAGCTTACCCGCTGTCAACTGTCCACCCTACCTCGGTGCCCCAACACTAAACGTCGGCACGGAGGGGCTACTCGCTACTCCGACCACTGTGCCACTGCGCTGATCCGACAACTGTGTCACCGCTCCGACAACTGTGCCACTGCGCTGACCCGACAACTGTGTCACCACTCCGACAACTGTGCCACTGCGCTGACCCGACAACTGTGTCACCACTCCGACAACTGTGCCACCGCTCCGACAACTGTCCGACACTGTGCACCGCTCCGACAACTGTGCCACTGCGCTGACCGACAACTGTGTCACCACTCCGACAACTGTGCCACTGCGCTGATCCGACAACTGTGTCACCGCTCCGACAACTGTGTCACTGCGCTGATCCGACAACTGTGTCACCGCTCCGACAACTGTGTCACTGCGCTGATCCGACAACTGTGTCACCGCTCCGCTGATCTGCCTCCAACACACCTACCCTTCGGGTCCGGAGCTCTCAGACTCCAATCTGGGTATCCGGCCCGAAACAACCAGCTCTGACCCAACTACCGCACCAAGGTGCACCCGGGTCAGGGCCCAACGTCGGGGAGACACCGCTCACCACGACAAAACCGCAAATCAGCACACCCCAAACACTCGACCCAATCTAGCGAAAGTCAAAGACATCCCTCTATTTTTGTAACTTTATGTTGTCTGCAGCCAACATAACTGTCCCACAAAAATAGGATATGTCGATCCCTCTTCACTCACATGAAGAGTCAAACAAATAAATCACCGACTTTCGCAAAATGTCGCGTCTCTCACGCACAAACATCCTAGGGTCCGCCGAAAAGCCTAGGGTTTCCTAAGTCCCAAATGACCTATCCCTAAGCTCTGATACCACCTAATCTGTCACGCCCCGGGTGTAAACCAGAACCCGGGCCCGTCTACAGATCCGCCGTGCACACGGTATTTCCCGTGTACACGAAGCGCCAAGCCTGCTCAGATATAAGAGATAACAATAAAAGAGCAATAAAAACAGAGCTGAACTAAAACTAATACATCTCAGACTGAAGCTGGAAATAAAATACAATACATTTGTATAAATGATACATCTGTCTCTCCCAGCTCACCAAATAAATACAACCTGCTGGCAAAAGCCAGTCCCAAATGAAAGAGTACAACCGTCTGAGGAAAACCTGGGTACACCAACAGTCCAGCTAACACGCTCATCCTGCCTCGAGATCTATCTACTCAGCCGTCCTCTCTCCTCGACCCGCCGCTGAAAGCCTAGCAGCACCCGCAGAAGACACTGCAAAACAAGGAAGAAGCAAAAGAGGAAAGAAGAATGGGGGTGAGAACTACTAGTAAACCAGTAGCCTCCCCTAGTGGGTAAATCCTCAAACTCTGACACACCCACTAGGTCAACCAGAGGCTAAAGAATAAAGAAGAGTGGTAAGAAATGAAACCGCTACCAAAGGGAAATCTACCACTACAATGCCTCTACCTGCCCAGCTAAAGATAGCTAAATGTATGCATCAGAAAATCGAAGCCTGCCACATCGGGTATGCCAGCCTACGCATAACACCGGTGTGGGATAGGAGTCTCAATGTCTGCCAAATCGGGTATGCCAGCCTACGCATAGCACCGATAAGGGGTAGGGTTCTCAATGTCTGCCAAATCGGGTATGCCAGCCTACGCATAACACCGATATGGGACAGGAGTCCCAGGGTCTGCTAAATCGGGTATGCCAGCCTACGCATAGCACCGATAAGGGGTAGGGTTCTCAATGTCTGCCAAATCGGGTATGCCAGCCTACGCATAACACCGATATGGGACAGGAGTCCCAGGGTCTCAAGTCTGCAAATTGCGCACTCAGCTCTATAAGGAAAAGTACCGTCTCCCGAAGGAAGCCCAAAACCCTCTCCCCGAAACCCAAGTATCTGCCTACACTATCCCAGCCCCTGCTCTGACCCGAGCATAATATCCCCTATGTTTAAGTGACTGAAGAAAGAATGCAACATGGTTTCTCCTAAGTCAATTCCAGCATGATAGTGTAGCAGAAAAGAAGGTGGCCTATCTAGGTGACCATTCAAGCATGCAAAAGTCATTAACTCGTTGAACCATTTTAAGTACCCTAACCACATACCTCAGCCTTTCATTTAATCAATCAACAAGACAGGGATTTAGCATAAATTCCAAGTAATTCTACTACATGTTTAAAGCATGGACTCACCATTAATTAACTTGTAGTTTTCTAACAATGCGATTATCAACAAAGAAACCAGGACTTCATACAAGCATGCTAGGTCCATTCCACAGATTTACTAACAGCAAAATCAAGAGCATTCTAATAGGCCTAGTGATAAATCCCAAATGAGAGGTTTACAAAAACACCCACACGAGTAAAGCATCACCGGGCAATAACCGCGCCGGTGTAATAAAAGCATCATCGGGCAATAACCGCGCCGGTTATAAAAGCAGGATTGGATCACAACTATAAAGCCCCAGTGGAACACAACCTTCCACTAAAAGAAAACTGATTCCCAATCAGATGCAAGAGTAACCATCCGGTCAATCGCCCAATATCCGCGATTGCCGCAACACCCCACAATCCACGACCAGGTCTAACAACCGACCTCCGGTCAACCGCCCAATACCCGCGGTCGCCGGAATAACCCACAATCACAAACATGTCCCACATCCGACATCTGGCCAACCGCCTACTATCCGCGGTTGCCACAAAACCCTCTAGTCCATAATCATGCCCTATCACCGATGTCCTATAACCGACATCCGGTCGACCGCCCAATATCCGCGGTCGCCGCCAAAACCCATGATCCATAATCCAGGCCCCGGCTACACTATCCCAAACCCCTGCTCAAACCCGAGCAACCCACCTGACTAACGAAAAGGAGAAAGAAACAAACAAGGTTTCTCCTAAGTCAAGTTCCAGCATGAAAGTGTAGCGATAAAAGATGGCCTACCTAGATGTCCAAACAAGCATGCAAGTGTTCTCAAGAAAATAAAGAAAAAGGCGACCAAGTGGTTCCACATGTGTAACAATTAATAGAGCCGCATAGATATAACCATCATGCTAAAACATTATCCAACCACACATGTCTATGATCCAAATTCCATAATAAAGCATCACTATCCACCTATGCATGTCATAAAATCCTCAACTAGTACCAACCACTGTCAGATAATCATAAAGCCCGTGATATACATTCCAATCCACATGCAAGGTTAACCGCTAACATTCCATCCATACCAACATGTATAAATCCCAACCACTATCAGATATCCACAATAGTATATGACTTAAGCATGCATGTCCAAAAAGAGAGATCACTCTAATATTCCTAGTGAGCATGTCAAAATAGAGGTAAGCAACAACCACCCACCTCGATCGCTAATTCCAAGTCCAAGAAGTGCTCTCGCCCAAACCAATCAGCCGCCGCGATCGCTGTACAAAATTACCCCAACCATACACACAAATAAGCACACAAGTACCCATACATGCTGTCCAGAATTCAGTCCCAAAGATGCCCTGTTTTTACCTGCGAGAAGTGCCCAGAAAATTCCAGAAAAATACTCTCACGATCCTCGCGACGAACCCGTCGAAACGAGTACCTGCACGCTCAATTCCGAGCTTCCTACACTGAGAAACAATTCCGACAAGGGAACCACCCCGAATTAAACTACTCTCAAAAACTGTAGCAATAACTACTGTTCACAGATATTCCTCACCTTCGAGAAATATTCAGAAAATTCCAAGAAAATTTGGGCATATTCCTCGTGATGTGTAGATGCAAATCGCCTCTTGAATCGCCCCAATCCGATGCCTGTGCGCGAAGATATCGCCAAAATACCACACCGCTACCCCAAAACTCCGCCCAGAAAATGAGGTCACAAGATGATCCGAAAAATCCATGAAAAGCTCGGAATGGGAAAAATCAGTAAACATGGGAAACATAGCCCTACCTGTCGTGAAGCCAACGGCGCAAGAATCCCAGAAAAAGGTGCTCGGGGTAAGCCGGGGGAGTCCTCGCACCAAAACGCGACGAAGAAGACCACCAACGAACGAGCGTCGCGCCGCGCCGTAAAAATGGTAACCTCGGGATGCGTGCGCTAAAAAATCTGGAACTCTGCAGATTGATCCGCCACAGGGAGATGAAGAAAACTCGTGAGGTGGCACTGTGGAAATCCGCGCGGAGAAGAAGTTCTCCTCGGTTGAACTCGGCCTTTAAATACATTGCTGGAAACAAATCTGAAAATTCCCAATGTGTCCCCGTTTCCGGGCGCTCCCAGATTTCGGGCGGCTACAGTGTTGGGCCCGGCCCAACACTGTGCGCGCCCGAAATCCTCCCGGGCCTCCACGTCGCCCCCTCAACAGGCTACAGCGGAACCCCCCGCTCACGCCCCGCCGCGTGGCCCACGCGGAGCTCGACACGTGGCGGCCCACGCGCGGGAACCCCGCGTCAACGCGCCCACGTGCGCCTGCGCCCGCCGCCTGCGCCCGCCTGCCACGCACTGTTCGAGGCACCCGGTGCACCTCCGTGGACCCAGCCTGCATGAGCCCGCCAACCAGAAGACGCCACGTGTCCCGCCGGTCCACCGTGCGCCCCGCACTTCTCCGTAGACCAAGTCCACTGCACCGACCAATCCAGTAATGCCACGTGTCCAACCCCCGGTCCACCGTGCGCCCCGCACTCTCCGTAGACCCGCGCCCGCGGACCGGCCCACTCCCGAGCCGCCACGCGTCCCGCCCCCGGTGCACGCCTGCCGCGTGGACCGGGCGGCCCGCGCCACCGTCCGCCGCGCTGCCTGCGGCTGCTCCGCCGCTGCCGCCGCCGCCGGAACACTGTTCCGGCATGAACAGTACCCGAAGCTCAAAAATAACAAGTGGGTAGTCCGTTTTGACCGTTTTCGCGCGCTGAATCCGAATTTGACGTCCATTTTGCCAAATTCCAACTCCAAAATTTGCCGAAGGCATCCGGAAAGGTATTCCTTGGTCCAAACTTCGCGCTGAGTCCATTTTTAGTATCCGCATCGCGCAAAACCACTTCTAACAATCCAACGGAGTCCATTGATCACCCACGTGATCCAATAAGCCCGAAGTCCGCCACAATTGCCCAATTGGTGCACAAACACCTCCAACACACAGTACAGGCTCCCCAGATGTCACCAATGACTCTACCACAGCTCTGCAGAGATCCAGGTCATCACAAGGATCCGGAACAGCCACATCCAGTCCGGACCCCGAACAAGTTTGGTTCATGCTAACTTTCAGTCCGGGTCATCCCCTATTCGGTCCAGACCTCGAACTTTGGTTTTGTAATATCGCATGAATCAGTCCGGATCAGATTATTCCAGTCCGGAACCCAAACTATTTTTTCATAAAATTCTCTTGAAAAGGACGACAGTCCGGATCAGCCAAATCCAGTCCGGACCGCCGTGCGGGAAAAAGCCTGTAAGTCAGTTTTTGATTCTTAACTCTTTCCAAAAGGGTTTCTAACCTATAAATAGACCCTAATATCATCTTTAGGGTATTCTTAATATTTCGAAGGTTCCTAAATTTTTCATATTCCAAAAAGGAATCAAGGTAATCCACGTATAGAGAAGAAAAGGTAAACACCGTTGATTTTAGGTTTTCTTTCTCTATTGATCGATTTGATTCTAGGGTTTCAAAACTCTTTCTTTCTTTTGAAGAATCAAATCGATGAATACTTAAAGGTATTTTTTTGTCTATCTATATGATCTAAGTATTCAAATATCATCACCGCCAATAACAAACAACGATTTCTGAAAAGACAATCGGCGCTGGATTCGCGTGGCCTTGTAGATTCAAGGTGCTATCGCTTTCGTGGATTCGAAGCGAGGTGGCGTTCGTGGTGATTGATACGTACCAAAATTGGTGAAGACCGTGGATTCGATTGGACGTCGTGGATTCAGCGTTTGGACGCAAATCGTGGATTCGAAGCGTGTTGCGGAGCGAGCGGAGAAGATCTACTCGGACGTATGGAAAAGGTGAGTGTAGTGTTATGGTATATCACCTTGTACGTGTTTAATCTTAGTGGATTTCACCGTGTTATCGTCCCGTGGTTTTTTACTCCTGTGACGGAGTTTCCACGTAAAATCTTGCGTACTTTATTTATTTTCCGCATTGGTTATTTTTTACGCAAAGATTTCCGAGTTTTATTGTTTACACCTATTCACCTCCCCTCTAGTGATTTTTTTTCTCTATTTAGAATCTGTTATTCCATAAACCCACATCATCGAGCTGAACATATGGTGATGTTCAATTTTCAGTAGGTAAGCTAAAATTACAAAAAATGGTGAAAGTGTGATTTTTACAGATAAAATACCTATCGAGATCATATCTCAGTAAATGAAATCGTCAGAGCTGACGGCATCGTCGAGCTGAAGAGCGGTGGTGATATCGGATTTCAGATCCGATTCTCGGATCTCCCTATCTTCACGTTGTGCGGGATTAGCGGACGCGGAAGTGCAAATTTTGAAATCTGGAACAGTTGCGGCACATTCATGCATCGAGATTCATGAATCGATCATCTTGAGGCATTTCAGCTTTGGGCACTAAGACTTTCGTAGGATTTTGGGAATTGAAATTGAACTTTCGAAATTGGGAGATTTGGATGCACAAAAAAGAGACAACTCATGTACAAGGGTATTTTGTGTAATTCTGCCCAACCTGGTGATTAAGTGGGGATTTGGTTATGGATTTCTTAACTAAAATCCCTAATGAAATCCCCTTTCCCTTCCTTTCAGCACTAGGAGCATCTTCCCCCTTCTTCCATTGGTGCACCTTCCCGTTGTCGCTGTCGCTGCCGAAGAGAA
>JAQNDB010007193.1:0-13594 GCA_029204045.2 Tillandsia leiboldiana | reverse complement strand
TAACAACCGACTCCCAAAGATACAAAAATGATGTTGATTTTCTACCACACCACAGTTCATATGGTGTTTTACGTTCCCAGGGCGCAAATAAACTCGATTAATTACATAGATTGCAGTGTTTCACAAGCTTCACCTAAAAAATATAGCGTAAATTCCGCTGTGAAGCATAACACGTGCCATCTCTTGAACAACCCGTTTTTTGCGCTCGCAACACCATTCTGTTGAGGTGTATAGGGTGCTGAGAATTCATGCTTAATACTGGTTTGAAGTGCAAAAGTCAATGAATTAGAGTTACGAATTCTCCACCTCTATCACTTCTAACACGAATGATCTTTTCATTCTTTTCAATCATAATACGATGGCAAATCTCGTGAAAAGAATCAAAAGTATCAGCTTTCTCTTTTAAAAATGCTACCCAAGAATATCTAGAGAAATCTCAACCAATAAGAAAATATACCATTTACCTCCCCAAGATGGTTGACGAGTTGGCCCCATTAAATCCATGTGTAAAAGTTCCAGGCCGTTTTGTACCAACGTGGTTCAAGTTCTTGTGTGCAGTCCTGGACTGTTTTCCCTTTGACAACCGCCGCACCACAATGTTTTGTTCAAATAAAAGTTTAGGAACCCCCTTGACCACATCTTTGTTTGAAATTCTAGCAAGTTCCTTAAATTTATGTGACCTAGCCTTCATGCCAAAGTGTTTCATTATTCAAAGAGGCTAAGTTACATTTTCAGAAGTTTTATAGAACAACATAACAATTGTTTTCAGATCTACCCCCTTTAAAAGAATACATGGTCCTTATCAGTTACAACACATTCAACAGATGAAAGTTAACTGAAAAACCATTGTCGCAAAGTTGACTTATGCTATGAGGTTAGTCTTAAGGCCTCAACATATAACACATTATTTAAACCGGGCCATCTGGAATAGCTACTGTTCCTTTTCCAACAATTTGGAAGATCGACCGTCTCCGAAAACAACGAGTCCTCCGGAGATTTTCTCAAAGTTTTGAAAACTATTTTTGTCACCGGTCATGTAACGGGAACATCCGCTATCCAGATACCAAGACGAATTATCATATGCATGCAAGGAAACATTAGGTACAAGACAAGGGTAAATTTCACCTTTGCGCACCCAAACCTTTTTGGAATGCGTCGGTAATGGTCGTGAGGTTATTCTCCTAGGTGAAGGCGTCTTGTCAATCGATTGCGCTCCTTGATGATGTCGTCTTGCGCGTTGAACTACCAAGGCTCTTTTTATTTGAAAAGTTTGCTTTGAATTCCGGGAGTGCCTTTTTGGTAGTCGTTGCAAGAAGTGCTTGAGTTGAGCGTTTGGCTCCCTCTTGCAATTTCTCCTTATGTGCCCTAAAATACCACAACGAAAACATACCTTAGTACTTGACGATCCCGAGAGGATGAAGTAGGCTTGTTGTCGTTGCTTGTCGTTAGTTCCGGTGTCGGAGGAGGAGATACCGACTGGGGCACAAAGACTGTCCCACTCGAACTTGGACTGTTTTCAGTTCGAGTGTATCCCGAGGCCGAACCGATTTGTTTGACCAAGACCAAGAAGCTTATCCAACTTACTCCTTCAGAAGAGAATCGCTGCAAGTCATCCTTGAGTTGGAAAATGGTCTTTGTCATTTCCAGTTTATCCTGTCGAGCCTCGTTGTAGAGCTTTGAGAAGTGATCCGCTTATCCATCCACCAGTTTTGTAATGTTCCTTCTCAAAAAGCTCATTGGACTCTTGAAGGGAAACATTTACTTTTATCAGATTTTCCCTTTCCACTTCAAGAGCGTTTGAGAGAGAAGTTGCCCTTTTTGCTTCTTCTTCGAGATCATGCAATCTCCCTTTCAAACTCTTGTTTTGCTTAGCCACTTTCTTTGAATCCCTCAAAAGTCTGTGGTAGGCTAGAGCAAAATCTTCACCTTCCGATTATCTGATTCGTTGTCCGTTGCAGTCTTTTCAACAGTGGAGTTGGACAGCGAGTCGGATGTACTTGCCATTAAGCACATAAAGGGTGAAGATGTGCCGTTGTGACGCCCCACTTCCCAAGGGGTCACCATCTAGAACTACTCTAGCTCTAGCACGCTTAACTCTCATGTTCCTCTGGATCTTGCTACCATCCAAAATGCTATAGCCGGTTAAGAGATTTAGTCCTATGTCATTTATATATAGGACTAATCCAAAGTCCGGGGGTGTTCACATTCTTCCCCCCTTAAGCCCTGACGTCCACGTCAGGCTCAAGCACACACTCCAAGCACCAGCGATGTGAGACTCATCTCGCTAGCCTAGCCGACCTTGTGGGGAGCTGCACTCCACCCACAACGGTCATTAGCTGGGGAGCCTCGCTCTACCCGCTATATAACCCTGGCTCAACGAACTCATCTCACATTTCCTCCGGCTGGTGAGGTCTCTGTACCCCACTGTGACGCCCCACTTTCCCAGGGGTCCACCCATCCTAGAACTACTCTAGCTCTAGCACGCTTAACTCTCATGTCCTCTTGGATCTTGCTACCATCCAAATGCTATAGCCGGGTTAATAGATTTAGTCCTATTATATCATTTATATATAGGACGAATCCAAATTCCCCGGGGTGGTCACACGCGTGGAATGCCGTGGTGCTCTTTTCTTCATCACTTGAAGACGACTCATTTGACGTTGAGTTGTCATCCCAAGTGACGACTTGCATCGCCTTCTTCTTTGCCTGATATTGTTGGGACTCCGTTGCAATGTGGCCGTAGCCTCGACATTTGAAGCATTGTAGTTGTCCCTCTGAACTTTTCTTATCCTTTGAGAAGTTCTCTTGCTTTCTTGACTTGTAACTGGAAGTACCCTTGCTGCCTTGCGTCGACTTCCGAAGGATGGAGTTTTCTTGAATTACCCCCTTCGAAAGTTGCGGCGAAACTTCCTTGTCAAGAGAGCGAGCTGCTTCTCAAATTTCCTCCATAGATAGGTTCTCGTCATCGTCTGAGGAGGATGTATCCGCGTCTTCTTCCTTAGTTGTTTTCAACGCATAACCTGAAGACTTAGAAGAGGATGCTTTTCCAGAGAATTGTTAGTAGAAATGTCATTTCATATGTTTGTAATGAACCAACTAATTCTTCTACACCGCATTTCGTCCGGGTGTTAATAGTTTCAATGGCTGTAACCTTTGGGCGAATCGTTCAGGAAGAGTTCTTAAGAGCTTCTTACAACTTAAATTCTGGAATCTTCTCTCCCAGGTTAGCACATGAATTTGCGATGTCTTGCAATCGTGTATAGTAGTCCGTGAAAGATTCATTTTCTGCCATAAAAATGGAGTCAAATCTGCTCATAAGCATTTGCAGCTTTGAATCTTCACGAGGTTAGTTCCCTCATGTGTAACCTGAAGAACATCCCCAGATTTCTTTCGCAGTCTCACATGCCGAGACGCAGAGAGAATTCAGTTTGAGATAAGGCATTAAAAATAGCATTAATTCCCTTGCCATTGTAAGAAGATGAATCTAACTCTTCCTTGGTCCATTTCGACCTAGGTTTGATGGTTGCGAACATCAGCAATAATTTCAGTTGGATTTAGACATCCTAATTCAATTGATTGCCACACCGTTCGTCGATGGAAATTAAAAGGCTTTCATCCGTACCTTTCCAGTACGCCTAATTTGTTCCATCGAAGAATGGGGGTCTGTTGATGTTTTCCACATTCAACCATTGTTTACAACCCTATTCCCGCTCCGATACCACTTGTAGGGTTATATGTAATAAAGATCTAAATAGGGGAAAAAATACCTAGAGGGGGGTGAATAGGTTGTAAACAATAAACACTCAAAAATTCATTGCGCAATAAACCCCAATGCGGAAATATAAATGAACACGCAAGATTTTTACGTGGAAAACTCCAAGCCGGAGTAAAAAACCACGGGACCGATAACACGGTGAAATCCACTAGAATTAAAAACACGTACAAGGTGATTAACGTAACTCACAGACGACTCAACCTTTTACCATACGCTCCTATTTGATCTCTCCGCTCGTTCCGCACGCGTCTCAATCCACGATCTGCGTCCAACGCCGAATCCACGGCGTCCACGTCGAGTCCACGACGTCTGACCGAATCCATGGTCTTCACCCAGTAGCACGCTTCGAATCCACGAACGTACCTCGCTCCGAATCCACGAGAGCGGTTGAACCTTGAATCCACAAGGACACGCGAGTCCACGCGCCGATTTGGGAAAATCGTTGTTTTTGGGTGGTGATGATCCGCCGAATACTTAGATTAGAAATAGATCGGAAATACCATCTAAGTATTCATTGATTTGATTCTCTCAAATCTGAGTATGAAAACCTAGAATCAAATCAATCATTATAGATGAAGAAACATAGAATTAAATCTAGTATTTCCTTTCTTCTCTATATGTGGATTATTCTATCACGGCCGTCTTTTTCAATATATCCGCTCTTTGATTTCTTTCTTAGCCCTAGAAAAAGAATCATAGGGTCTATTTATAGGTTAGAAACATTTGGAAGGAGATAAGAATCAAAAACCTACCATTTCTGGAAATTTTACGGACGGCGATCCGGATCGGATTTTGGCGATCCGGATTGCAGTAGCAAGAAAGACGGTTTCCAGAAAAACAATAGTTCGGGATCCGGATCGAAATGGCTGATCCGGATCGTTCATACAGTTTCACCAAACATCAACATTCGGGATTCGGATTGCAAATCCTGATCCGGATCGTGCAAGTAAAAAGGTAAACTAGTGTTCGGGATCCGGATCATGAGATGCTGCGATCCGGATTGAACCAGTGTATGAACGAACACCCTTCAGGATCGGATTGGAATGTCTGATCCGGATCCTGAACATGTCCCATGTCCAGTTTTTGATTTTTATGCAATGAAAAATTCTTCCAAGTGTTTCTACACTACAAGAAGTATTCGGATCACCAAAATCTTTAGTTAAACATACCTGATCCTTTTGAATTCTTCTTTCTTGAGATTGAGTTAAATGATCCAACCTTCTTCACCTTCAATCTTCAAGACTTGAACCTTTCACAAAATTACGCCAACTCAATTCCGTAACACATCAGAAGTTGATGGAGGTGCTCGTTGTGCTGCATGTGCTGGTTGGACTGGAGGAGTTGCTGCCGGTGCAGAGGTTGTCGCTTGTTGTTGTTGTGCTCGTTTGTCGGTGAGGAGGTAATATGGGCTCGTCTTGCTTTGTCGAGAGAGACTTTACAAATTGTTGTTTCATTGATCGTTCCTAAACTGTGCATGTAGGAACTCGCATTTGTGTCAGCTTTAAATTTGCAAAGAATGCGCATGATGATCATTGGATAAGGTAGTCTCTCTGAAGGGTGAGCATGTTCCACATAGCGAGCCATCCTTGTCACGCCCCGGCGTCGAAACTGCGACCCGGGCTCGCCAACAGATCCGCCGCCCATACGGAAAGCCCCGTATAGACGAAGCGACTAACCTGCAAAAGAGCATCTATACTATGCAGATATCAGAGCTGAAAGTAAAACTGCTAGAAATAAAACTATATACAACACAAGTCCTCGCCACAAGTACAAAAGTCTCTCGAGCAGTAAAATAAATACAACTCTATACCTCACTACAAAGTTCTCTCAATAGGAACTCTCAAAAGTAATAAGGGTACATCTACTCTCTGGACGGCGACTGGTAGGGAACTATCTCGCGACTCCCTTACCTCGATCAGAAGAAGCAGCAACAGGAACAGCAGGAAACCGGAGTAGAAGTCCCTGTGGGAAAAATACGCCACGACGGGTGTGAGAACTACGTCCCAAGTAGTTCTCAGTGGGTGCCAGCCAACAAGCCCGACGGTCTGCCCACTAAGTCTACTAGAGGCAAAAGTAACAATATAGTACTGAATGAAAGGGCTGGAAAAGTAACTCTACAGCTACTATGCCTCTATCTAGATGCTCAAGAAAAGGAACAGATGGAACATGATGCATCTATTAATACCCACAGTAAACTCACCAAATCTAAACTGACTGCCTCAAGGGTCCAGTCAAACCTGCGCCCACCTACTGCCGCACATCCTCAACAGGACGGGTCTACCGTAGGGTGTCCGTGACTGCCACTAACTGGCACAGTCAGAGGGACGGCGTCGACAAGTCGCGATAGCAAGTAACAGGCCCAACTCCGGAGTGGCTCTCGAGGGGAGCGACCCCACCGAGGAAAGTATCCGCGTAACTCTATCGAGCTCAAATATGGCTCATGCAGGCTATAGTCCAAACCACGATCAACAAGATCGACCAACAACACCAACTCTCAACCACAAGCTGAAGTCACACAGCTGGGGCCACCGTCCACCAGACGGCTCCCACAACAGAACACTAAACTCTCCAGAAAGACCGACACCATAAGGGTTCGGAAACCCGATAGACCGGTGCTAAGAACCCTATCAAACAAGAACAGACTCTAGGCTCCGACTATCGAAGTTCCCGATCCCTTATAGTTCGGGAAAGCAATAATCACAGTACAACTCGCAGAAGACACCAACAGGGCCCGAAAGTCCCGGGAGACCTACACCTACAACCCTATCAAACAAGAACAGGTTCCAGGCTCGGCCCCCGTGGCTCTCGTCCGACAGAGGAACGCCCCTAGAACCCAGACCACTCGAATCCTTTCGAGTGGGGAGATTTACAGGAAAAAGGTGACATTCTTATTGAAAACTAATTTGATCTGGAAGAAATCCATATTTAATGATTTTAGTTCTTTTAGAAAAACAGTTAGAAACAAGTGTTTTACCCAAACCCCGAAGGGCTGATGCCTTTGTCCAATCAAACAAGAACAGACTCCAGCGGCCCTTCGATGTTTGGAAGAAAACATTGGTAGACTAAAATCATGTGTATGTCGAAAAGGGTTCTGGGTCCTAGGTCCGGCTATCACTAGAAAACTACCGCCACTAACACAGTGGCGACAACCCAAACAGGGGAAAACCAGATCTCCCAGGTCCACCGTTTACCCCAAACGGTTCCCGGTACAGACAAGCGAACCACTGCATCTACCAGACTCCACTCTGCTCCCAAGCACGAGTGCAAATGCAAACCCACACTAAAAAGAAGTCCCGACCGCTCGGCCCACTACCCGAGTGGAGGATAACACTAGTCCAGGAATGAAGCATAAGTGGTGGAGGTCTAAACATAATAACCCTAGCCCAAGTGAAGGGTTTTCTACTGGTCTGGTTACACATGCAACATATGACGGGGTGCTAGGTCAGGTTCCAAGATAATGATTATTTAACATGATAGAAGGAAATAAAAGATCACAAATCAACAGATAATACTAGGAACAACAATTCCTACTTCTAGCATGCTACCCAAGTCCAATCCCTATCATGCATGATTCTATAACGATAGAATTAGAGCACAGTCCATAGATCTTGAAAGCAAAGCCACCCACCTGAAAACGCTGATCTGCCCAAGTTCTACAGCTGATAAAAACCAAAAACAGCAACTCACAGTCCAGTATGCCCGTACAGTCCAAATCCCACCTGGGTACAACATAGGGCTACAGTTATACTTTAATCCCAAAATCTGCCAAGATTTACTACACTGAAATTTCAGCCACAAAGAGGCGATTATTCACCTGCTGAATGTGCTCGAAAAATTCCAAATAAAATATCCCTGCGATCCTCGTGTCGATAGCTTCGAAACAAGTACCTGCACGCCAAATTCCGAGCACCGTAGGCCAAGTTACAAATTCCACAGTATCGGTGCGCAAAATCCCAAACCATCCAACTGTAAACTCTTGTACAGATAAAAGGAAAAGTGTATACCTTAGGGAAGGTTTCCAAAAATTCCAAGAAAAATCCACGATGATCCTCGCGTCGAGTAGATGAAAAAGTCTATAAGCACGTTCTGATCCGAGACTCGTGCGCGGAGATCTCCTCAAGAGAAGGTGGCTGCCCTCACCAAAATCTCACAGCAAAAAGGGTCCCAGTGAGCACGAGATAACTCCTCGAAAAACGTGAAATCTGAAAATGTACGAGAAACCCAAATCGTAGCCTCACCTGTTACGAATCCAACAGCGAAGAAATCGCGTCGAAAAGATCGTCGGAGTAGGTCGGGGGGGGAGCTCGTGGCACCGAGAAAGGCGACGGAAGAAGCCCGAAGAGGAACGTCGCGCCGAGCCAAGAAAAATGAGAATCTCGAAAAGCGTGCCCCCAAAAATCCCCAAACTCTGCAGATGGAAGCTTGAAAGTGCGAGGATCAACTTTGGTGAAGGACTCCCCTCGTTTGACCGCTCAGAAATGCCAAAAGCCGAAGAAGAAGAGAGCTCGGCCTTTAATAGCAGCAGAAAAACAAATGGGGAATTCCCATTAAGTCCCAACTTTCGGTGGCGCACCCAGAAGTGTTCGGGCGCCCGATCCGGGCTCAACGCGGGATTACTGTAGCCGCCCGAAATTCCTGGTGCGGCCACGTCCACCCGCACAGCAAACATGCTGTGGCGGGAGCGCGCCGGGAGTGGCCACGTGGCACTCCCGTGACCGACACGTGTCCCGCACAGCAAACATCTGTGCGGGCGCGTGGGTGCCGCCGCGTGGCACCTACCCGGTCAAAACCGGGTAGGTGGGCGCCCGCCAGTGGCAGGGCGACAACGTGGCCCTGCCAACTGTCGCGGTCACACGTGCGGGCAGGCGCCGCACTGGCCCGCCTGCCACGCACGCGCCCCGAGGCGCACGCCCCGCGACTTCGGTGCACCGCGCCTCGTGAGCCCGCGAATGGCGTGACGACACGTGTCCTGTGCCACCCGGTCCCACGCACCCAATTTAGGTTTCGTGGACCGCGCCGCGTGCACCGACCAACCGGGGGATGCCACGTGTCCCCCCGCCCCGGTCCATGCACCGCCGCGCAAAAAACTGTGGACCGCGCCTCACGAGCCCGCCAATCAGGCGGCGCCACGTGTCCATGCGCCGGGTCCGTGCACCCAGCCGCTCCCCTCTGTGGACCGAGCGCTGCTGACCGGCCCAATCACAAGCCGCCACGTGGCAGCCGGCGGTCCACGGCCCCTCCCCATGCACCGAAATTCAGCGAAAACTTCCGGGGGTCGTTTTTGGGCATCCGGACTCCAAATCAAACAAGCAAATAGCCGTTTTCCAAGCATTTTTTCCGCGCTGAATCCAAATCCACCCTCTGTTTGGCCCAAATCAATTTCGAAAATTCGGCAAATGCAGCCGAAGGGCCAATCCACTGTGGATATCACACAGGGTCCATCTGTGGCATCCCTTTGATGCACTATGGACCAGATACACCCACCTAGGTGTTTCTACACCGGTTCATGGGAGAAGGCCACACGGGGATCAGGGGACACCACATCCTCCCCTACTAAAAGGAAGTTTCGTCCCTGAAACAAAAACACACCACAACCACAAAACCAAGACAAACAAACAAACCAAGAACGCACACTAAACTAACCAGAAAGGTACGGCTCCACCAGCAGGAAAGTCATCAACCCCAACTCTCCATTTAGAAAACAGCTGAAATTAGCGAAAAGTCCGAAAACTTGAAGATCAGTGCCTTCGCCCCAATCAAACGAGAACAGGTTCGGGCACTGTCTCCATTTCTGGAGCAATCCACCGAAGTTTTCGTCCTGTTCGTAAATTTCAGTTCAAAGGCGAGAAAAGTGAGAGTATTGTTGGTGCCGTTCCTGCTGCGGCTTACCAAAACGAAAGCTACCGCTAACCGAGACTCCTAAGGACACAACCTCTATCCAAAACATCACAGCTGCTCCCGAGGTGGCGTCAGTCCAAAGCCGCTGAAGCTGATGCTGCTGGAAGGATACGCCGACAATCCGAGAAAACGAACTCCTTCCAGTCCAACTCGCAGAAGGATAACTGCTCTCATTCCATATCAGTCGTAGCACTGCACCGCACCAACAGTCCAACATGTGTGCTTAATCCAAGTCCTGGTGCTGTCCTTGAATCGCCACATCAGCCGGCGAAGTCCCCAAGTCTCAACTGCACTGATCATACACCGCGAATCTCCTCTAATCATAGGATACAGGAAGAATCCAATCGCTAAACATGTAGCAGAAATTCCTAACCCATACCCATGCAAAGATGCTGATGCAGATACTCAACTAATAATGCAGAAGAATGCAGCGGTAACGAAATGCTCAACTCAGCTAACCGAAATAAATCATACCTGCCGCGGCATGATCCGCTTGCCGGGGTGTCCTCCACCAGGCTGCATAAACCCGTCCACTGGTGCTGCAGGTCGTCGTCCCATCTGTCCTGACGTCGTGGCCCACTCTTGTCTGCTGGTGTGCCGGAGGGGTTCCCACTGCATGGATTGGGCAAGGGGGGTGCTGTCGCAATCGGTCGCACTGACAAAATGGCCTGGGGGCAAGCCGCGCGGAAATGTCCCAACTCTCCACAGAGGAAACACCGCCCCTGTCTCTGATCACACTGCGACGGTGGATGAGGCCCGCCACAGATGACACACGTTCCTGCCGCTGCTGCCGATACCGCTGATGCTGCTGCTGGGGCTCACCAGATCTCCGGCGCCTACGAAACCCACGACCCTCAGGATGAGATCGTGGAGGTCTCGGAGGTCCCTGCCCGCTCGTCTACCTCATCATCCGGTGCTGGGCGCTTCGCCCCAGGAATCACTACGGGGGCTAGAGCCACCTCTGACATCACTCTTGCCTCTCCAGACTCAACTATAACGCCTGCTCCATCGATGCCTCCAAAGGTCTGTAATCTGCAAGAGCGAACAAGCTGATAAATATCCCGGCGCAGCCCCCGCTCGAACATTAGATCCGGTGAGACTCGTCCCTGGCCACGTGAGGCATACTAGCCAACAGCTGATTGAATTCGGCTATGTATGCATTCACGGGCCGATCTCCCTGGCGGAGATTTCTCAGCTGCTCCTCCAAATCTCTGGCGAACACTCTCAGGAAAGAAGGCCCCTAAAGAAGTCTGCGGAACTCCGCCCAGGGAAGAATCTGCGTCCCAGGCGGACCAGCAGGCCGCACACGCCGCCACCAAGCCTCGGCGTTGCCCTCCAAGTAGTGTGTAGCCAAAAAGACCCGAAATCGATCCTCAACGAACAAACTCTCAAAATGACGCTCCATGGCCGTGATCCAAGACCTCTCCTCCCCGGCTCAGTACTCATACCGGAAAACGGGGTGGATCAAACCGGCGGAACCTCATCAACAGATCCACCACCGCACTCTGCTCAGCTGAAGTCAAAGGTCCCATCGACCCAGGCGGTGGTATGATAGAAACCCCGGCTCGACAGGAATAGCCGGCGCTGACGGAACCACAGGGGGCGCCACAAGCTGGCGAAGAAGGCACAGGCGAACACACAGGGGGTGCTACCACAGGCTGCGTCCTCTGCTCTAAAAGAAGCATCATCCGACCAAAGGCCTCCTCCTGGCGCCGAGAAGCCTCCTCCTGGCGCTGAGAAGCCTCCTCCTGGCGCTGAGATGTCTCCTCCTAGCGCCGCACCGCCTCAGACAACTGTGCCACCTGGGCAAGGGAGCTCCAGAACCTCCCTCTGCTACCCTGCCCCGAGTCCTCCTGCTCGGCTCATCTGAGGGGAAAGGGCTGAGAACGCGTCTGCACCCTGTGTCGGGGAGCATCGTGCCTACCTGCAACACACAAGCAACCATCAGGACAGTACCAAACAATACTCGACCCATCATCCAGCGAAAGTCTAGGACATGTCATCCATTCCCTAGCATTATGTTGTCTGCAGCCAACTAATCGCTTAGGAGAATAACATTGCCAGTCACTCATCCCACCCCTTGGGAGAGGTATCAAACTCAATCAGGACTCTCGCTAATAGTCACTACTCTCACGTAGTCATCCTAATGTCCAACCACAAGCCTAGGGTTTCTAAGTCCACATGACCTACAGCCTAGGCTCTGATACCACCTAATCTGTCACGCCCCGGCGTCGAAACTGCGACCCGGGCTCGCCAACAGATCCGCCGCCCATACGGAAAGCCCCGTATAGACGAAGCGACTAACCTGCAAAAGAGCATCTATACTATGCAGATATCAGAGCTGGAAGTAAAACTGCTAGAAAATAAACTATATACAACACAAGTCCTCACCACAAGTACAAAAGTCTCTCGAGCAGTAAAATAAATACAACTCTATACCTCACTACAAAGTTCTCTCAACAGGAACTCTCAAAAGTATAAGGGTACATCTACTCTCTGGACGGCGACTGGTAGGGAACTATCTCGCGACTCCCTTACCCTCGATCAGAAGAAGCAGCAACAGGAACAGCAGGAACCGGAGTAGAGTCCCTGTGGGAAAAATACACCACGATGGGTGTGAGAACTACGTCCCAAGTAGTTCTCAGTGGGTGCCGCCAACAAGCCCGACGGTCTGCCACTAAGTCTACTAGAGGCAAAAGTAACAATATAGTACTGAAATGAAAGGGCTGGAAAAGTAACTCTACAGCTACTATGCCTCTATCTAGATGCTAAGAAAAGGAACAGATGGAACATGATGCATCTATTAATACCCACAGTAAACTCACCAAATCTAAACTGACTGCCTCAAGGGTCCAGTCAAACCTGCGCCCACCTACTGCCGCACATCCTCAACAGGACGGGTCTACCGTGAGGGTGTCCGTGACTGCCACTAACTGGCACAGTCAGAGGGACGGCGTCGACAAGTCGCGATAGCAAGTAACAGGCCCAACTCCGGAGTGGCTCTCGAGGGGAGTGACCCCACCGAGGAAAGTATCCGCGTAACGCTGTCGAGCTCAAATATGGCTCATGCAGGCTATAGTCCAAACCACGATCAACAAGATCGACCAACAACACCAACTCTCAACCCACAGCTGGAAGTCACACAGCTGGGGCCACCGTCCACCAGACGGCTCCCATCAACAGAACACTAAACTCTCCAGAAAGACCGACACCATAAGGGTTCGGAAACCCGATAGACCGGTGCTAAGAACCCTATCAAACAAGAACAGACTCTAGGCTCCGACTATCGAAGTTCCCGATCCCTTATAGTTCGGGAAATAATCACAGTATAACTCGCAGAAGACACCAACAGGGCCCGAAAGTCCCGGGAGACCTACACCTACAACCCTATCAAACAAGAACAGTTCCAGGCTCGGCCCCCGTGGCTCTCGTCCCGACAGAGGAACGGCCCCTAGACCCAGACCACTCGAATCCTTTCGAGTGGGGAGATTTACATAAAAAGGGACATTTCTTATTGAAGAACTAATTTGATCTGGAAGAAATCCATAGTTAATGATTTTAGTTCTTTTTAGAAAATAGTTAGAAACAAGTGTTTTACCCAAACCCCGAAGGGCTGATGCCTTTGTCCATCAAACAAGACAGACTCCACGGCCCTTCGATGTTTGGAAGAAAACATTGGTAACTAAAATCATGTGTATGTCGAAAAGGGTTTCTGGTCTAGGTCCGGCTATCACTAGAAAATACTGCCACTAACACAGTGGCGACACCCAAACAGGGAAAACCAGATCTCTCGGGTCCACCGTTTACCCCAAACGTTCCCGGTACAGACAGCGAACCACTGCATCTACCAGACTCCACTCTGCTCCCAAGCACGAGTGCAAATGCAACTGTGAGGACCTGGATCCCCACGTCGAGATACTG
>JAQNDB010007192.1:0-13596 GCA_029204045.2 Tillandsia leiboldiana | reverse complement strand
TGATCGTGAGGACCCCGTCGGATGTTTTTGATGTGGTTTCCGCGCGAATGGTTTTAAATTGGACTCAGCGCGAAATTTGAGTAAAGAACACTTCTCCGGGAATTTTCGGCAAATTTTAGAAGAGGAATTTGGCAAATCGGACTTCGATTTGGATTCAGCGCGCGAAAACGGTCAAGATGGACTATTTACTTGTATTTTTCGGAGCCCGGATGACCCCGCACGGATTTCGAGGTGTTTGGTACTGTTCCGGCCGCCGGAGGGGCGCCGGCGGCGGCGGCGGGCGGCGGAGCGCGGCGGCTGGCGGCGGCGGAGGCGCGCGGTCCACCGCGGAGGCGTGCACCCGGGGGGCTGGCCACGTGGCGGCTCCCAGTTGGCGGGCGCAGCAGGCGCGGTCCACGGGATCGTCGCGGGTGCACGGTGGACCGGGTGCGACACGTGGCTGATTTTGGTTGGCGGGTTCTGGTGCGCGCGGTCCACGCGGCGGGAGGCAGGTGCCTCGGGGCGCGTGCCCGACGTGCGGCAGCGGGAGGCGCGGTCGCGCACGTGGGCGCGGCGTGGGCGGTCGGGGGGCGACGTGGGGGCGCCACGTGGCACCACGTGGTTGGTCGGGCGCAGCGGAGCACAGCACAGTGCTTGGACACGTGGCGCTGCGTGGTTCGCTGGCTCAGGTGCGCCGGGCGCGGGGAGCAGTGCTGGGCCACGTGGCGGCCCGTGAGCGTTCGGGCGCACACAGTAACGGGCCCGGCCCGTTACTGTAGCAGCCCGAAGTACCGGGCGCCCGAAACTTTGGGCCAAAAGTCCAAAGGTGGATTTTCGGGCTGGGCCTATAAATAGCTGTCTTGTGGGGAGTTTTGCCCCCTTTCCCGAGCTCCCCTGCCCATGGCCCCTTTAGCAAAGTTGGAGATCTTCATCTTGCGCATCTTCTGGCAGAGGCCCGGATTTTTTGGAAGCCGCGGCGTCGACGACTTCGGCATCGAGCGCAGTGTGGCGATTTTTCATCGGAGGCCCGTTATCGTCGCAGTTTGATCTGAGAGGTCTACCGAGCTACTCCGTCAGTATTTTTGGACGATTTCTGCGGCGTTGGAATCACGAGAGGTACGTCTTCGACTTTCGTGTTGATCATCTTGCTGGATTCAGAGTTTATGACACGGTTTTCGAGGCATTTCTAAGCCGCTGTTTTCTGGTGGAGTTTTTGGACAGCGGCCCCTTGCCGGAATTTTATCTCCGCACCCGAGTGTCGGATCGAGACGAGCCTATACACTTTTTGGATCTACTCGTCGCAAGGATTATCATTGTATTTTTCCGGGATTTTTCTGAGGCTTGCCCGAAGGTATACTATTCCCCTTTTATCTGTGTTTGAGTTTACAGTTGTGTGGTTGTGAGTGTTTGCGCACCTGTACTGTGGAATTTGTAACTCGGCCTACGGGCTCGGATTTGGGCGTGCAGGTACCCGTTTCGAAGGTCTCGACGAGACGCTCGCTGTGATATTTTTATTGGAATTTTTGGAGTTCGTTTTACAGGTGAAAATTTCGCATTAAGGGGACTGTTCCCAGCAGATTTGTGATGCTTGGATTTTATGGAATTAAGTGTAACTTTGGGTTGTGTTTTTGTACCCAGGAGGTATTGATCACTGTTCCTGTATTGTTGGATTGGTGGGTGTGTAGAGATATCTGTTTCTGGACTTTCTCAGCTGTGCGACTCCGGACAGTTAGCATTTTCAGGTGGGTGGCCTTGTCTCCAAGATTGATGGACTGTGCTTTAAATCTGCTATAGTAGGACTATGCATGATAGTGAAATGCTTGTGCAGCATGTTAGAATGTAGGAATTGCTATTCCTTGTATTATCTGATGGTATTGTCATCTCCTTGCTTTCTACCATCTGTAAATTATAGTTATTGGAACTTGACCTAGCACCCCGTCATATGTTGCATGTGTAACCAGACTAGTAGAAAACCCTCACTTGGGCTAGGGTTATTTCTGCTTTAGACATCCACACTTCTACTTTCCTGGACATAGTGTTCTTCCTCGCCCGGGTAGTGGGCCGAGTGGTCAGGAGTTATCTTTTAGTGTGGGATGCATGTTACACTCGTGCTTGGGAGCAGAGTGGAGTCTGGTAGATGTAGTTGGTTGTTCTTCTGTAGCGGGAGCCGTTGGGTAGACGGCGGTCCCGAGATGTTTTATTTTTCTTGTTTTATCTGTCGCCGCTGTGTTAGTGGCAGCGGTAGATCAGTGTTAGCAGGACCTTAAACCCAGAACCTTTTTGGACACTCATATGATTTTTATCAACCAAATGGTTTCTTCCAAGCATCGTAGGGTCGCCGGAGTCGGTTCATGTTTGATTGGACGAAGGCATTAGCCCTTCGAGGCTTGGATATAAAACTTGGTTTCAACTGTTTTCCTAAAAAGAACTAAAAATCATGAAATATGGATTTCTTACAGATCAAAGGGCTTCAGTAAGAAATGTCACCTTTTTCCTATAAATTAACCACCCGAGATGATTCGAGTGGTCTGGGTTCTAAGGTCTGCATTCTTCTTGGGACGAGAACAACGAGAGGCTATGCCTAAAGCCTGTTCTTGTTTGATTTGGATTGTAGGTTCTAGTCTTTCGGGGTTCCCGGACCCTTCCTCGGGTCAGTGGATGCGATGTTGGCCTGTAGAGGCAGTTGTTCGCAGTGGATGCGACTTTGTGCTATGAGTTGGTAGAGTGTGATCTAGAGGTTGTTTCTCTGATTTAGTGGTGGAGATGGTTCTCCCACTTAGCTTTGAGGATCTTGGGGTTCTGGCAGATCGAGTCGTGGAGGTTTCCCGACTCAGCCATGGTCGTGCTTTATCAGATTGAGTCGTTGAGGGTTCTCCGACTTAGCTGTTGAGTCGAGGTTCTTTTTCCGACTGAGTTGTGTTTGAGCTTGGAGTTACCGATCTGTTTGATCGTGGATCATAGCCTGCATGAGCCGCATTTGGCTTGACAGAGATACTTTACAGAGATACTTTACAGAGATACTTGAGATGGGTTACTTTGACTCGAGCGGGTCGCTCCCCTCGAGGCCACTCCGGAGTAGGCGAGGCCGGGTTGTGTACCGGCGTGAGATTGAGCTTTTCTTTGCGACTTGTCGTTGCATTTGTCCCTCTGGCTGTGCTGGTGTTGGCAGTCATGGACGTCCTACGTAAGTCCGCTCCTCCGGGACGTAACGGCAGTAGGTTGGCGCAGGCTTGACTGGACCTGATGAGGCAGTCAGTTCAGATTGGGTGATCAGAGATGAGAGTTAGTTGTGGCATCATGTTCTTTCTGTTCCACTCCTTGAGCATCTAGGTAGAGGCATAGTAGCTGTAGAGTTTACTTTTCCAGCTTTCCTTACAGCACTGCTTTTGTTACTTTATGCCTCTAGTGGACTTAGTGGGCAGACCGTCGGGCTTGTTGGCGGCACCCACTGAGAACTACTTGGGACGTAGTTCTCACACCCGTCGTGGTGTCTTTTCCCACAGGAACTTCTACTCTGGTTCCTGTTGTTCCTGTTGCTGATCCTTCTGACCGAGCGAGGGAGTCGCGAGCTAGTTCCCTACCCGTCGTTGGAGTGTAGCGGTACCCCTTCAGAGGAGAGCTTCAGTAGATTAGTTATTTTATTTTCCTCCTTTGAGAGACTGTTGTAGTGAGGATTGTTGTATTGAGAGCCTGTACACTGATGTATTTATTGGAGATACCTCCCGGTTGAGTTCTGAGTTTGTATATGAGGATGTTGTATCTTTTTGGGAGACGGACATTGTTGTATTATTTCCAGTTGTACAGTGATTGATTTAGTTATACAGCAGACTTTTTATTTTTAGCTCTGATATCTGTTTAGCTGTAGTACTTCTCTTGCAGGTAGGACGCTTCGCCTATGCGGGTTTGGCATAGGTGGCGGATCTGTTGGCGAGCCGGGTCGCAGTTTCGACCCCGGGGCGTGACAGATTAGAGTGGTATCAGAGCCTAGGTTGTAGGTCATTGAGGACTTAGACACCCTAGGCTTGTGGTTGGACATTAGGATGACTACGTGAGAGTCGTGACTTTTAGCGAGAGTCCTGATCGAGTTTTGTACCTCTCCCATGAGACGGGATGAGTGATTGGCATGTTTATGCTCCTAAGCGATTATGTTGGCTGCAGACAACATAATGCTGTGGAATTGATAACATGTCTTAGACTTTCGCTGGATTGGGTCGTATGGTTGTTGTGTCCTGATGTTTGTTATTGTGCAGTGGTCTACGATGCTTGTGAGACGTCGTGCAGTGAGGAATGCGCTTTCCGCATCTGATTAGTAACCCGAGCAGCGGGAGGCAGAGCTATCAGAGCAGAGCGAGACCCAAGAGTTATGGATCCAGATGGCACAGACGTCGGAGGCTGTCCGATGCCAGGAGGAGGCCATGGAACGTTTGATGCGCTTGTTGGAGCTGAGAGCACAGTTAATTGCAGTACCGCTTGAGTGTCCTCCAGTACTCTCTTCCTATGCAGTGGTATCTTCAGTTGTACCAGTGGCGCCGATGGAGCGAGCAGCCCCCTCCGTGCCGACGAGCAGTGCCGAGGCACCGAGGCAGGGTGGATAGTGGATAGTAGCTGAGCTTAGGGACATCATTGATCGATGGAGCCAGTCCCGGCAGTCTGAACCATCCCGATTCATAGGTTTGAGTTGGAGCCTTTGTAGGCAGAATTGGGGTTGGTGGTGATGGAGAGACTCTCGGAGAGCCTCCATGTGCTAGGGAGTTTATACAGTTGTCGAACTGCACGCTCCAGGTTTCGAGGGACGAGGCGCATAGGATATGTTTGACGGGGAATGGTTTGCGCCAGGATACCTTTCAGTTTAGTTGGTCCCTCCGTTTTGAATTATTGACGCTTCGATGGGTAGGCATTGTGTGTGGAGCATGACGCTGCAGTTTCTTTGGATAGGGATCGGCCGCCAGAGGCGAGTTCTGGATATCGGCGCTTGGCGTCGGGTGATGGAGGACAGACTGACCGGCAGAGGCATTTCTCATCTCCGTACCTGGATGGCGAATTTTCGAGATGCCAGAGATCGGGTGGACCCCGATGGCAGCATCAGCATCTATATCAGAGTAGCGCAACGGTAGCGTGGATTTGTTATCTGCGGATGACTTTATTCGTCGCCTCAATGTGAGCAGAGACAGAGGTTGTGCTCCCTTGTGGTTTATGTCCTATGCAGTTGAGGCCGCGAGTTATACGGGTGGACTTATTGGTAATTATGGCAGTTCGGCGTTTCGACCTAGTGCTTGGGTTTTGGTTGGCACAGTGCCACAGGATGTTAGACTGCGGGAGGTGAGGACTTTGACCTTCTGCGAGGCAGACGAGAGGAGATTTGGTTGTTGAGGTCGTTAGAGCACAATGGTTATAGCGACAGTGTGAGAGGTGCTTACGGCGGCACCGGGACCCAAAGATATCTCTGTTGCCACGAGATTCCGGGTGTGATTTCACCTGAGCTGTTGATAATGCCGCCGGTTAGGGAGATAGAGATTGAGTTTGGCGTGGTTCGGGGAACCGCGCCACCCTCGACAGCACCTCATTGGATATTGCCAGTAGAGCTGTGAGAGCTGATGGCGCAGTTGCAGGATCTGATGGATCGAGGGGTCTGTTTGACCTAGTGCCACGCCGTTGATATACGGTGGTGATGCCACATCGTTGATACACGATTGTGAGGGCCTTTTATGGGTCGAGTGTAGACAGGTCCAAGTATTATTCTGGACCTTTTGATGGAATTATACTCCGGCAGTTGTACGATTGATGCAGGTACAGATTTTGGAATCTTACGGCTGAGTATTTCGCCAAGATGGTGTTCAGGTCACGGTAGGGGCATTATGTTTTAGTAAGGCCAATTGGATTGATTAACGCCCTACCACTCTTTTGGTTTGAGGAATTGTGCTCCAGCTGTACTTGATTGCTTTGGTAACTAGATCCTCCAGGGATATTATGATCTACTCCCTGAGCAGCTGGGAGCATGAGGAGCACTGGTGGATGTGTTACCATGCTGTGTGGATGAAGCTGTATGCCAGATTATTGAGATACAAGTTTTAGCTTTAGAAGCTTACCTTCTTGGGTCACATTGTGTTAGCCATAGGAGCGGCGGTGGAATTCTGGCCAATGTGGATGCTATTTGAGTTTGGCTGAGATCAACATTTATTGCTGAGTGAGGAGTTTTTTTGGATTTGGCAGTGCCAGGAGAGCATGGCGAATGGATGATGAGACTGGTACTAGCGCCGATTGCAGCTTTGCCAGAGATGGGGGATGGACCTTGTGTCAGTGATGCCTCCCATAGTGGCTGTGGAGTTACCATTGGGTTATTCTTGAGCATTTTGTATCACCCCGCTAGGGCCACTGTGGTGGCGGATACCTGGAACCGGAGAGCTATTTGGGGTTGAGTTTGATGATTCCGTTGCTGGCGCTGGGTGGGACCGTTGCGGAACAGGGCTCGAGGTTGTGTCCCTGAGGGTCCCTTTTGACGGTAGACTGCGGTGAAGCAGTCCATGCGATTGGTCAGGATCCGAGAGTGTTTGAGCGAGGACCCTAGCCGATTAGGGCTTCTTTTCTCTGGACGACCGTATGGGGTATGTTTCGGATCGCCTGGTTGAGCTGGCACTAGGGAGCGGTTTTGGTGCGTGCTACATTGGTTGTTCTCTCTTTTCCCCCAGCCTTTTCCTTCCACGTCTCAGCTCAGGAGTGTTAGGCTTGTGGATTCCTCGCCCGTGATGACTCGTTTCCTTTGAGATCTGCGAGTACTTGTGGTACGAGGGATGCCGTTGCAAATTCTGGCTCATGAGATGAGAGAATTATGCAATTTGGGCCATGCCGTACCGGTTGTTGTTGTTGTTGTGGAGTAATCACGGGGAGTGACAGGTGACTTGAGAGCTGGAGACGGCAGTGTTATGTACCTACCCTTGTTTTGTGGCACCTTTTGGGTTGAGCTAGTTTCGAGGACGAAACTTTCTTTTAGTGGGGGAGGATGTGGTGACCCAGATCTCCGCAGGGCTTCTACAGTGCGATTAGCAGCTTCTGGAGGCCTATGTGGCATGTCGACGGTGTTTCTGCACCAATTTGGACTCAAGTGATGGACTTCGGGTGTATACTGGATCACGTGAGTGATCGGAGGACCCCGTCGGATGTTTTGATGTGGTTTCGCGCGAAATGGTTATTAAAATTGGACTCAGCGCGAAATTTGAGTAAAGAACACTTCTCCGGGAATTTTCGGCAAATTTTAGAAGAGGAATTTGGCAAATCGGACTTCGGATTTGGATTCAGCGCGCGAAAACGGTCAAGATGGACTATTTACTTGTATTTTTCGGAGCCCGGATGACCCGGCACGGATTTCGAGGTGTTTGGTACTGTTCCGGCCGCCGGAGGGGCGCCGGCGGCGGCGGCGGGCGGCGGAGCGCGGCGGCTGGCGGCGGCGGAGGCGCGCGGTCCACCGCGGAGGCGTGCACCCGGGGGGCTGGCCACGTGGCGGCTCCCAGTTGGCGGGCGCAGCAGGCGCGGTCCACGGGATCGTCGCGGGTGCACGGTGGACCGGGTGCGGACACGTGGCTGATTTTGGTTGGCGGGTTCTGGTGCGCGCGGTCCACGCGACGGGAGGCAGGTGCCTCGGGGCGCGTGCCCGACGTGCGGCAGCGGGAGGCGCGGTCGCGCACGTGGGCGCGGCGTGGGCGCGGTCGGGGGCGACGTGGGGGCGCCACGTGGCACCACGTGGTTGGTCGGGCGCAGCGGAGCACAGCACAGTGCTTGGACACGTGGCGCTGCGTGGTTCGCTGGCTCAGGTGCGCCGGGCGCGGGGAGCAGTGCTGGGCCACGTGGCGGCCCGTGAGCGTTCCGGGCGCACACAGTAACGGGCCCGGCCCGTTACTGTAGCAGCCCGGAAGTACCGGGCGCCCGAAACTTTGGGCCAAAAGTCCAAAGGTGGATTTTCGGGCTGGGCCTATAAATAGTCTTGTGGGGGAGTTTTGCCCCCTTTCCCGAGCTCCCCTGCCCATGGCCCCTTTAGCAAAGTTGGAGATCTTCATCTTGCGCATCTTCTGGCAGAGGCCCGGATTTTTTGGAAGCCGCGGCGTCGACGACTTCGGCATCGGAGCGCAGTGTGGCGATTTTTCATCGGAGGCCCGTTATCGTCGCAGTTTGATCTGAGAGGTCTACCGAGCTACTCCGTCAGTATTTTTGGACGATTTCTGCGGCGTTGGAATCACGAGAGGTACGTCTTCGACTTTCGTGTTGATCATCTTGCTGGATTCAGAGTTTATGACACGGTTTTCGAGGCATTTCTAAGCCGCTGTTTTCTGGTGGAGTTTTTGGACAGCGGCCCCTTGCCGGAATTTTATCTCCGCACCCGAGTGTCGGATCGAGATGAGCCTATACACTTTTTGGATCTACTCGTCGCAAGGATTATCATTGTATTTTTCCGGGATTTTTCTGAGGCTTGCCCGAAGGTATACTATTCCCCTTTTATCTGTGTTTGAGTTTACAGTTGTGTGGTTGTGAGTGTTTGCGCACCTGTACTGTGGAATTTGTAACTCGGCCTACGGGGCTCGGATTTGGGCGTGCAGGTACCCGTTTCGAAGGTCTCGACGAGACGCTCGCTGTGATATTTTTATTGGAATTTTTGGAGTTCGTTTTACAGGTGAAAATTTCGCATTAAGGGGACTGTTCCCAGCAGATTTGTGATGCTTGGATTTTATGGAATTAAGTGTAACTTTGGGTTGTGTTTTTGTACCCAGGAGGTATTGATCACTGTTCCTGTATTGTTGGATTGGTGGGTGTGTAGAGATATCTGTTTCTGGACTTTCTCAGCTGTGCGACTCCGGACAGTTAGCATTTTCAGGTGGGTGGCCTTGTCTCCAAGATTGATGGACTGTGCTTTAAATCTGCTATAGTAGGACTATGCATGATAGTGAAATGCTTGTGCAGCATGTTAGAATGTAGGAATGCTATTCCTTGTATTATCTGATGGTATTGTCATCTCCTTGCTTTCTACCATCTGTAAATTATAGTTATTGGAACTTGACCTAGCACCCCGTCATATGTTGCATGTGTAACCAGACTAGTAGAAAACCCTCACTTGGGCTAGGGTTATTTCTGCTTTAGACATCCACACTTCTACTTTCCTGGACATAGTGTTCTTCCTCGCCCGGGTAGTGGGCCGAGTGGTCAGGAGTTATCTTTTAGTGTGGGATGCATGTTACACTCGTGCTTGGGAGCAGAGTGGAGTCTGGTAGATGTAGTTGGTTGTTCTTCTGTAGCGGGAGCCGTTGGGTAGACGGCGGTCCCGAGATGTTTTATTTTTCTTGTTTTATCTGTCGCCGCTGTGTTAGTGGCAGCGGTAGATCAGTGTTAGCAGGACCTTAAACCCAGAACCTTTTTGGACACTCATATGATTTTTATCAACCAAATGGTTTCTTCCAAGCATCGTAGGGTCGCCGGAGTCGGTTCATGTTTGATTGGACGAAGGCATTAGCCCTTCGAGGCTTGGATATAAAACTTGGTTTCAACTGTTTTCCTAAAAAGAACTAAAAATCATTAAATATGGATTTCTTACAGATCAAAGGGCTTCAGTAAGAAATGTCACCTTTTCCTATAAATTAACCACCCGAGATGATTCGAGTGGTCTGGGTTCTAAGGTCTGCATTCTTCTTGGGACGAGAACAACGAGAGGCTATGCCTAAAGCCTGTTCTTGTTTGATTTGGATTGTAGGTTCTAGTCTTTCGGGGTTCCGGACCCTTCCTCGGGTCAGTGGATGCGATGTTGGCCTGTAGAGGCAGTTGTTCGCAGTGGATGCGACTTTGTGCTATGAGTTGGTAGAGTGTGATCTAGAGGTTGTTTCTCTGATTTAGTGGTGGAGATGGTTCTCCCACTTAGCTTTGAGGATCTTGGGGTTCTGGCAGATCGAGTCGTGGAGGTTTCCCGACTCAGCCATGGTCGTGCTTTATCAGATTGAGTCGTTGAGGGTTCTCCGACTTAGCTGTTTGAGTCGAGGTTCTTTTCCGACTGAGTTGTGTTTGAGCTTGGAGTTACCGATCTGTTTGATCGTGGATCATAGCCTGCATGAGCCGCATTTGGCTTGACAGAGATACTTTACAGAGATACTTTACAGAGATACTTGAGATGGGTTACTTTGACTCGAGCGGGTCGCTCCCCTCGAGGGCCACTCCGGAGTAGGCGAGGCCGGTTGTGTACCGGCGTGAGATTGAGCTTTTCTTTTGCGACTTGTCGTTGCATTTGTCCCTCTGGCTGTGCTGGTGTTGGCAGTCATGGACGTCCTACGTAAGTCCGCTCCTCCGGGACGTAACGGCAGTAGGTTGGCGCAGGCTTGACTGGACCTGATGAGGCAGTCAGTTCAGATTGGGTGATCAGAGATGAGAGTTAGTTGTGGCATCATGTTCTTTCTGTTCCACTCCTTGAGCATCTAGGTAGAGGCATAGTAGCTGTAGAGTTTACTTTTCCAGCTTTCCTTACAGCACTGCTTATGTTACTTTGCCTCTAGTGGACTTAGTGGGCAGACCGTCGGGCTTGTTGGCGGCACCCACTGAGAACTACTTGGGACGTAGTTCTCACACCCGTCGTGGTGTCTTTTCCCACAGGAACTTCTACTCTGGTTCCTGTTGTTCCTGTTGCTGATCCTTCTGACCGAGCGAGGGAGTCGCGAGCTAGTTCCCTACCCGTCGTTGGAGTGTAGCGGTACCCCTTCAGAGGAGAGCTTCAGTAGATTAGTTATTTTATTTTTTCCTCCTTTGAGAGACTGTTGTAGTGAGGATTGTTGTTTTGTGAGAGCCTGTACACTGATGTATTTATTGGAGATACCTCCCGGTTGAGTTCTGAGTTTGTTATGAGGATATTGTATGATTATCTTTTTGGGAGACGGACATTGTTGTATTATTTCCAGTTGTACAGTGATTGATTTAGTTATACAGTAGACTTTTTATTTTTAGCTCTGATATCTATTTAGCTGTAGTACTTCTCTTGCAGGTAGGACGCTTCGCCTATGCGGGTTTGGCATAGGTGGCGGATCTGTTGGCGAGCGGGTCGCAGTTTCGACCCTGGGGGGACAGAAAACCCTACGAGCAAAAACTACCCGACGCATGATCTCGAGCTCGCCGCGGTGGGTTTCGCTCTCAAGCTATGGAGGCATTATCTTTATGGAGTCCACTGCGAGGTCTTTACTGATCACCAAAGCCTTAAGTATTCTTTACTCAGAAGGAGCTAACTTGAGGCAGCGCCGATGGCTCGAACTGCTAAAGGACTATGATCTCACTATCCAGTACCACCCAGTCTGGCCAATGTGGTAGCGGATGCCTTGAGCCGAAGCATGTGTCGCCAGAGCTGCTAATGATCACGGATCAGGACCGCTTGATTTCTGAGTTTCAGCGTCTAGACTTGGAGATCGTTCCTTCGGGGTCTACGCTCGACTTTTAGCGATAGTACTGCAGCCTACCCTGCTTGATCGCATAAGGAGTGACAGCAGTCGGACCCCTCCTTCCAGAAGGTTCGAGAGCTGAATCACTGGGACAGACTGACGATTACCAGCTGCACGCTGATGGCTCTATCCGATGCAGGGGCCGTTGGTGTGTTCCAGATGACGGTGAATTAAAGAAGGACATCCTTACTGAGGCGCATCGGTCCTTATATACGGTACATCCTGGTGGGACTAAAACGTACCGGGACCTGAAGCAGCATTACTGGTGGCCTGGGATGAAGGCTGATGTGGCGAACCATGTGGCGCAGTGCCTAGTTTGCCAGCAGGTGAAGGCGGAACACCAAGACGGTGGGAAAACTGCAACCGCTTCCTGTACCAGTTTGGAAGTTTGGAAGCAGATCACGATGGACTTTGTTACCGGTCTGCCTCGATCCCAGCGAGCCACGTGGGAACGCGAGTCAGCCATGATGGAGCATTTTCCCCATTTATTTGACTCCTAGTTGTATTTAGTTTCGGGGGACGAAACTTCCTTTAGGTGGTAGAGATGTAAAAACTTGAAATTTTATTGTAAATAAATAAAGAAAAGAAGGAATGTCAAGTGATTTTGGCACAAGAGCGCAGTTGACCTTTTTGCCACTGTGTAAATTGCACAGTTTACGAGGCTAAAATGTCGCCTTTCAATCCGAGCCTAATCTCGAAAATCCGAGATCACCAGTGCGACCGTCTCGTGGAACCGATCGAAAATGATATTAAGCAAGTTCAGATCCAACGGGCGGATCTTCCAGAAATCAGCGAAGAAGCGGGCGGGACCCGCGACTTAAGTGAATAGTGCCGTGAACAGTAGATGAATAGTAACCCTATTTCAAAATTCCCTTAATGCCAACGTTAGCCAATTCGCTGTCTGGACTCCGATCATAGCAATCCAGGTAGTCGATTTGAACTGTATCGTCGGTCTGAAACAATGGCGCTGACGGAATTTCCGTTCGACGACCCTAGAGTCTCGAAAAGCGTGAATAAGGTGAAAAATGCGGTATTTTGCACAATGTCCCTATATTTTATGCCTCGTTTTGCGTGACATCCTTGGAGAGGACTAGAGTGTGCGACAAGTTTGTTGTGAAGGCCTAAAATCCAAATATTAAGTGTTGGAGGGTGAAACAGCAATGTGCTATACACTATATAAAGCACCAACTCGGTTAGGGTTTCTTAAACCCTAAACCCCGTAGCTCTACCCAGCAGCGGCCAACTCCAACTGCTTCCTCTCTTCTGCCGCACTACACGGGGTAGCGCTCCGGCCGCGCCGTTCGTTCGCCGGAGAGAAGGAGAACAAGGAGATTTCCCTCATCTCGGTGGGAAGGTGAAGGTTTTCTCCAGAGGACTTGGGTGGCTCGAGCTTCACTTGGAAACTTCTCTGTGACTGCGAAACGAGCTGAGGTGTTCCGAACCCTTGCACCGCCGCACGCCGCGGGGGGGACCTCTTCCTTCTCCCTTTTCCGCGAGGTTAGTTGCTTGCAAACTTTATTTTTTAAAGGGCCAAAGGACCTTTGTGGTAGTCTTTGACGATGAGGGGACATCTTGGTGCAGCTCGTGTCGCCGCCGCGACCCTGTTGCCGGCGGGAGCAAGATCTCGGCCGTAAAACACCCGTTCTTGGCAGATCTCAAGCGCGGCTACATCCCACCCATTTGAAACATTATCCGCCATGTTGAGATCGTTCCTCCGTCGACTGCAGCATCCCACAAAGTAGGAGACCATCGGCCGAAAATCGAGGCCGATCGGGGTTGCCCTAGATCGTCTCCTTCTTTTCCTTGCCTCGCTTCACGACCGGGCGCCGCCGCTCGCCCGATGCAGCCGGCAGCACCCCTGGCAACCGTCACAGGACTCGAGAGGGGCCATCTGCTCAGGGGGAGGGATCCTCAAGCTTCAGAGGGGAACCACCATTAGAGCTCGTCAAGGGTCGGACGGCTCCGCCGCGCACGTTGCCGTCGCTCCAGACGTCGGACAACTGTGAAGGAAGGTAGTGATCTTTGGGAGAGTTGGATGGTGCGTGTTGCATGGAGTCTTAACTCGGGATGATGATTTTTGTGTTATACCTGTGTGGCACCGACCTTGACCCCCACGGCCACCTCCGGCACCTCGGGTCCGGCCATCTACCCAGACAGAGCAGGGTTG
>JAQNDB010007187.1:0-13604 GCA_029204045.2 Tillandsia leiboldiana | reverse complement strand
TGGAATAATCTCCAAGCAAACATAACCATTCAATCACAAACATCAATTTTATAGAACCAGTATTCTAAATATTTAATCGCATGGCCACTTCCAACTTGAAAGGATAAATCACGGGTTTTAAAGAGGTTGGCCCACCCGGACACATAAGTTTTGAAACGAGTTTCGAAAAGCAGCATAAACCCCCAGGGTTTTGAAAAGGTTGTGGCCCCCACGACACTTAGATTTTGAAAAGCGGTTTTCGCAATCTTTTCTTGTTTTTGTTTCGCTTTTCAAATGGCCGATAGGAAATAAAGGAGAAGGTAGTGCATAAAACAGACAATCAAATACCGGCATCTACGTCGACCCCACACGGTATCGGGAACTCCACATGCCCACAAGTATAAATGAAAAGCGGAAAGAAAAGAAAGTATTAAAGTTAGTCTCCAACTTCCCGCTGGGTCCGCCCCGTCCTCACCGCAACCTACCTCTCCCCTCGCCTGGGCCCTGGCACGAATGGGAAGTCAGTGAACTAATAAACGCCTGCAAGGGAAAAATAAATAAAAAACAAACCGTGGCGACAAACGAGCAACCACCCTTTGGGAAGGGGGGGAAAGGTTAACCTGTATATCTGCATCCTGTTATACCCGGCCGCGTCGGTCCACTACCGACGGCCCCCATACCGTACCTGCAACACCGCGACCGCGCCGGACAACTAAACCGGCGGGTCGCTCACGCTCGCACTAGGCGCCTCAACCCCCACAACTAATAAGGGGCCCCACTACGTCACCTCGTGGGTAAACACGGGTTCTACGACCTCTTTTCCGGAAAAGCGCCACCCTCTGCGGTGGCCAAAACCGCGGGGTGGCGTCTGTGGCAACCTCTGAGCCCAGTAACCGTAACCACATCATGTCAGTATCACAATAAGAATATAAGAGTAATGAGATAAATGAGGTACATGAGGTAAAGTGCATAATCGAAAAACACAAGGAATACTAGCGCGCACTCGAAGGTGGCCCGCTGACATATAAGGGTTGAAAAGAAGAACACCGTCGGCGATCGACGCTAGTCAATTATAGCGAACCCACTAAATGCCTAAGTTTCACCCGTCATAAGGAACCCAGTACACTTAGAATAGACCCACCTCATAAGATAGAATTTAGAGGCTAGGAATAAAGTAAAACAACCCACCTGTCGCCAGCAGAAAAAACCGACGCTCGGCTCCCCGCGTCCCGGCCGCGCTCCCCGAAGCTGCAAGACGGGATCCCCGGGCGGGGAGGTTCAAGAAACCTTTAAACGCGAAGTAAGGAAAAAAAGCCCCAAACACCGGCAGGCCCCCGACGGCAGCGACCGAACCCCCCGCGCGACGCCGTCGGCCGCGCGGGCGCTCGCATGTGCGGGGGCGCCCCGCGGCCACCCCGCAGCGGGCGCCCGCACGGCAACCCCCGCATGCGCGGGCCTGCACCGCGCGGTGACCCCCGCATGCGCGGGGGCCCGCGCGGCGCCCGCACGCGGGTGCCCCGCACGGCGCCCCCGCATGCGGGGCTGCGCCGCGCGGTGCCCCGCCATGCGCAGGGCTGTCCCGCGGCGCGCCCCGCACGCGGGTGCCCCGCACGGCGCCCCCGCATGCGCGGGCTGCACGCGCGGTGCCCCCGCATGCGCGGGCTGCCCCGCGCGGCGCCTTGCATGCGCGGTACCCCGCACGGCGCCCCCGTGCGGCGGCACGCGCTCTCCTTCCCTTCCGCCGAGATCAAGAAACCCCCCCCCCCTCACGCGTCGTGACGAGGAAAAAGACAAGAAAAGGAAAACGAAACCACGGCAACGTGTCTTGGTCGGTAACGGTGGAAGAGAGGACGTTCCTCTTCGCGTTCGTCGGATCTTTGCGGGGAGCGATCGATCTCTTCTCTTCCACGCATGGGCCGATGGAAAGTGACGAGGGTTTTTTTTGGTGGACGCTCCTCGTCCACGCTCGGATATTATACGCCAAGGAGGGGAGCGCGAGGTTTAGGAAACCTAATCAAAGGCGCTACTTAGACGTTTTGGCGTAGTGGATTTTTGGACCAAAAATAATTTTAAACCCCTCGGGTGAAAGGAAAACAAAAAGGGGTGGTCGAAACCCATACCTCAACTGGTCGACTAAACCGATTGATTGCGGACCAGAGTTCGGTCGCCCCCGGGTAATTGGTAAGTCAACCTGGGTACGGTACCAGCTTCCGGAATTTATTCTGGGAGAACGGGGGTCGGAATCCAAAAACCGATCGCGCCGCCGGTCTCCGTTTCGCGAGCTTTATTAACCAAAAATACCCGCGAGCCCGACCGTCTGCCCAGAAAAATAGGAAAAATTACCCTCGCACCCCTATTGTCAACCAGACGGTTCAATAAAAAATCGACGGAAAGCCCCGAAAGGTAAAAATAAATCCGCGGTTATCACACCACTCACCTCAAAAAAAACGTTTTCGTCCTCGAAATCAGACCCGGGTGGTGGTGAACAGGTTCGGGTAGTTCTCCCCTCCTTTTTAGACTCCAGCTCCATGTTGCTTCTCGCTCCTCGTGGTTGCTCCAGAGCACCTTCACGTAGGGGATGGCTCGATTCCGCAGTGATTTTGTTTCCCTTGCCAGGATCTTCACTGGGGTTTTCTTCGAAGCTCAGGTCCTCCTTAAGTTCGAGTGCAGAGGTGTCCAGGACATGTGATGGGTCGGGGAGATATTTCCGAAGCATTGATACGTGGAACACATCGTGGACTCGGTCGAGGTTTGGTGGTAGGGCGAGGCGGTAAGCTACTGGGCCGATGCGCTCTAGAATCTCAAATGGCCCCACAAACCGTGGGCTCAGCTGCCCCTTAGCCCGAAACGCCTGATTCCTCTGGATGGCGAGACCCGCAAAAACACATGTTCCCCCACTTGAAACTCCAAGTACCGGCGCCTCTGGTCTGCGTAACTCTTCTGTCGACTCTGGGCGGTCAGCAAGCGCTGTCTGATAAGGCGCACTTTCTCTTCCGTTTCTTCCACTAAGTCGGGTCCCAAAAGTTTCCGCTCTCCCAAGTCGTCCCAGCAGATCGGGGATCGGCAGCGCCTTCCATACAGTGCTTCGTAGGGCGCCATCTGAATGCTGGCCTGGTAGCTGTTGTTGTAGGCAATTCCACGAGAGGTAGGTAGCGTGACCATCCGATTCCCCAATCAAGCACACAGGCGCGGAGCAGGTCTTCTAGGGTTTGTATCGTGCGCTCTGGACTGTCCGTACGTCTGAGGGTGGAAGGCGGTGCTGAAATGTAGTCTGGTCCCCATGGCCTGTTGGAGGCTTTGCCAAAACTTCGAGACAAAGCGCGTGTCTCTGTCCGAGGTGATCGATGCCTGGTACCCCATGTAGTCTCACGATCTCGCTGATGTAGACTTGAGCCAGCCGTTCGCGGGTCAAGTGGTGTGAATTGGTAGGAAGTGTGCTGACTTGGTTAACCGGTCAACTACAACCCAGATCGCGTCGTGGCCCTGTTGTGAACGTGGGAATCCAGTACAAAATCCATGGTGATCTGGTCCCATTTCCACTCTGGTACCGGTAAGGGCTGTAGCTTCCCTGCTGGTCGCTGGTGTTCGGCCCTTTATCTGTTGGCATACTAGGCAGTGGGCTACGTATCGCGTCACGTCTTCTTTTAACTTAGGCCACCAGAACGTCTGCTTTGAGCTCCCTGTACATCTTCGTGCCCCCCGGGTGGGCCGCATAAGGGGCTCGGTGTGCCCTCCGCTAGGATTTCATTCTTCAACTCTGGTAAATCCGGCACACAGACCCGCCCGCGGAAACATAGGGTGCCGTCGTCTTTCACCGCAAAGTCAATCTCTTGACCCTGGGGAATCTGTCTCGTATACGCTGTAGGTGCAGATCGGTCTGCTGTCCCTCCTGGATCTTCTCGTAAAGCGTCGGCTTGACCACCAAGGCTAGGAGTTGCAGAACTGTGCCTGCAGGCACTACCTCCAACCGCATTCGCGCGAACTCCGCGACCAGGTGGTCCTGCTCCGTCAGCGCGCTCTCCGACGCCCCGTCCCGATGCCCTTTTCTGCTCAGTGCGTCTGCCACCACATTTGCCTTCCCGGGGTGATATTGGATCGTCACGTCGTAATCCTTCAGCAACTCGAGCCACCGTCTCTGCCGCAAGTTTAACTCTTTTTGGGTAAAGATGTACTTAAGACTTTGATGATCTGAGAAAACGTTGCAGTGGACTCCGAAGAGGTAATGCCTCCACAGTTTCAAAACGAAGACCACGGCGGCCAAATCCAGGTCGTGTATCGGATAGTTCCTTTCGTAGTCCTTCAGCTGCCTGGACGCGTAGGCGATCACCTTCCCCTGTTGCATCAGAACACCTCCAAGACCGATCCTTGACGCGTCGCACGTACACTTCATAATCTTCTCCGGGCAGTCGGCAGCACTAGTATTGGTGCCTTAGTTATCTCTTCTTGAGTTCCTCAAAACTCTCCTGGCACTTGGCCGTCCATATGAACTTCTCGCCTTTTCTTGGTCAATCGGTTTTAAAGGGCAGCGATCTTTGCGAAGCCCTCAACGAAACGCCGGTAGTATCTGCCAGCCCTAGAAAACTTCGCACTTCTGTCACCGACGTCGGCGGCCGCCAGTCTACCACTGCTTCTACCTTTTTGGGGTCCACAGCGATCCCCTGCGTGCCGAGATACATGCCCTAGGAAGCCGACTTCCCGCAAGCCAGAATTCACACTTCTGGAGTTTCGCGAACAACTTTTGCTCTCTGACGGGTTTGCAGGATCGTCCGTAGATGGTCTCGTGCTCCTCGTCGGTAGTGGAGTAAATCAGGATGTCGTCGATTAAGACTACCACGAACCGATCCAAGAAGGGTCTGAAGATCCGGGTTCATCATGTCCATGAAAACAGCGGGGGCGTTCGTAAGTCCGAATGGCATCACCGTGAACTCGTAGTGGCCGTATATCGAGGTCCGGAAGGCGGTCTTGGGGATATCTTCATTTCGAACTCGAGTTGATGGTAGCCCGACTGTAGGTCATTTGGAGAAGACCGTCGCTCCCGTAACTGATCGAAGAGGTCGTCGATTCTGGGTAGGGGGTACTTATTCTTCACGTGACTTGTTATCCCTCTGTAGTCAATGCAGAGCCGCAGGCTTCCATCTTTCTTCCGTACAAAGAGTACCGGTGCGCCCCAGGGTGACAACACTCGGTCGGATGAACCCTTTGTCCAAGAGATCTTCCAGTTGTGCCTTAAGCTCCTTCAGCTCCGCGAAGCCATCGGTAAGGGGCCTTCGTAATAGGATGCGTGCCTGGTAGTAGCTCAATAGGGAACTCCACCTCCCCTTTCCGGAGGCATCCCCGGCAACTCCGCGGGGACTACGTCAGGATAGTCCCTCACCACTGGAATATTGCAAGTGTCGTCGAGGGTCGAATAGCCAAGTCCACCGATGCTAGATAGGCCACGCACCCCCCCTCAACCAGTCTTCTGGCCCGTGCCGCTGAAATAACGCCGGGAAGGAGATGCTCTTGCCCATTATGTACACATGTTCGGGGAAAGCCCGGGTTCTTGTAGCCGCAATTGTCGCTTGTCGCAATCAATGAGAGCCTGGTACCTTGTGAGCCAGTCCATGCCCAAACCCCAGTCGTACTCCTTCAAAGGGATCACCGCCAAGTCCCAAGGCAGGCAACCCGTCCCCAACATAATCGGGCAGGCGGCCACAAACTGGTCGCCTCCAGAGTCCCTCCCGCCGTTTGTACCGTCAAGGAGGCTTGGAGGGGTGTCTCCTCGAGGTTATGCGTGACAACGAATTCACGAGAAATGAACGAGTGCGTTGCTCCGGTATCATCGAAAAGAGTTCTAGCACGGGGGAATTCAAAACGGAAGTAGTACCTGCAAAGAGCGTCCTCCGGTTAGATCAGTCCCTTGGCGGGTCATTGAGAAACCCCTCCGCCTGGTTGTGGTTTGTCGGTCCTCCTCACGCCGTGGTGCGGGGGTCTGGAAGCCGACGCCATAGGAGCTTTTCCCCGCCCTGAGGGCTGTGGCCTGGGCGTAGGTGCTCCCATGGGCGCCGATCCCCCGCCTAAGGGGCAGTCTGCGGCGGAAGTGCCCCCGTTTGCCGCACCTGAAACAATGGTCGTCTCTTTGGGGGCACTCTCCCGTCAGGTGTCCTCCCCCGCATATGATACAAGGCCTATTCCACGGCCTCGGCCCTCCTGTTGGCGCGCCCGGGGCCCTGTCGGCGGTCTCATCTTTTGGGGGGTCGGCTCCACGCTGGAGGAACCCTCCCCCCAGCCTTGCTGGTGTCGCTTCTGATCCCTTAGCCGCGCCGCGTTCTCCCTTCTGGCACGGGTCACAGCGAAACCCCGCTCCACCGTGGTGGCTTGTCGACCACTCCCTGAAAGGTATGCAGGCCAGCCGCGTTTCACACCTCGAAGATGTCGCTTCGCAGGCCATCGACGAAGAGTTGTGCCTTGTGAGCCTCGTCCCGTGCGACGAACGGGACGCAATTTTACTAGTCGGACGAATTCCGTTGATATTCCATGACCGTCCGGTCCCCTTGTTGAATGTGGTTTAGGTCATCCTCCAACTTTTTCTTGACGCTGCTGGTGAAGAAGGCCTCGAACAGCTCCTTCTTGAAAGTTGTCCAGGACGGAAGAGCGGTACCCTTAGCAGGATCGGGGCGTATTGTCTTCCACCACAAGCGGGCATTCCCTTTCCAAGCAATGGACGGCTAGGGGAACCCGCTCATGATCCTCCATAAGTAAGTCTTCAAAGAGTTTCTCCATTGACCCCTCCCAGTTCTCCACGACCACGGATCTGTCGTGTCCCCTCTCGAACGTGGGCGGGTCGTGCTTCTTAAAGTCCTTCAAGTTGGCCCGCACTCGATCCGTTCGGTCATCACAACCCCCCTCCACTCGTGGCGGCGGCAGACGCGATAGGGGTAGGCGTGACCACCGTTTCCTCCAGAATAACCCGGCTAGTTGTCCCTGGCGCCGGCCCCGTAGTCGCGCTGGTGGTGGCGCTGTCGGCGGTGCCGCGGCCGGTGCTGTCGGCCCCGGCGGAGGGACGGGGCGGCGTCACAGGTGCGGCCTGCTGCTGAGTCATCTGGCGTCGTGATCGGTGAGGGTAGCCAATTGCCCCGCACATTTCCCGCAATTGTTGCCGCAGGAGTTGGTTCTCCGCGGCCGTCGACGTTGTTCGCATCCGACTCGGCGTCCCCCGCCGGATGACCTTGTACGGGCCATATCTGTCACTCACAAGAAGGTCAAAATTAGACAGTAACTACAACCAGTGTACCCTTTTATGCGAGGAAAAATTCAAACTCCCCGCCCCCCGTTCACTCACGTTCTAAATCCTATGGCCCCACCCAATTCATTTATTCGTAGGTATGTGAGGCATTCCCACGGATGTCGGCACGAGCTGTTGTGATTGAATGAAGGCTCTCTGATACCATCTTAATCTGTCACGCCCCGGGGGTTTGTTTTAGCGGAAACGGCATTCTTTTTTTTTTTTTTGAAAGGTCTCTTTCTTTCCCGGTGCGTGCCCAGACCCCGCCGCACATACAGGATCTCTCTGCAAACGGGACAGAGTCTCCCCTGTACGTGCACGGCGTGTGGTTGAATACATCTCCCAAGCAAACATAACCATTCAATCACAACATTCAATTTCATACAACCAGTATTCTAAATATTTAAGCGCATGGCCACTTCAACTTGAAAGGATAAATCCACGGTTTTTAAAGAGTGCCCACCCGGCACTTAAGTTTTGAAAACGAGTTTCGAAATCAGCATAAACCCCAGGGTTTTGAAAACGGTGCCCACACGACACTTAGGTTTTGAAAACGGTTTTCGCAATCTTTTCTTTGTTTTTGTTTCGCTTTTCAAATGGCCAGTAGGAAATAAAGGAGAAGGTAGTGCATAAACAGAAAATCAAATACCGACATCTACGTCGACCCCACAAGGGTATCGGGAACCTCACACATGCCCACAATATAAATGAAAAGCTGAAAAGAAAAGGAAGTATAAAGTTCAGAGTCTCCAACGGTCCCGCTGTGTCCGCCCCGTCCTCACCGCCACCTACCTCTCCCCTCGCCTGGGCCCTGTCACGAAGTGGGAAGTCAGTGACTAATAAACGCCGTGCAAGGGAAAATAATAAAAACAAACCGTGGCGACAACCGGAGCAACCACCCTTTTGGGAAGGGGGGGGGGAAAAAAAAGGTAACCTGTATATCTGCATCCTGTAATACCCGGCCGCGTCGGTCCACTACCGACGGCCCCATACCGTACCTGCAACACCGCGACCGCGCCGGACAACTAAACCGGCGGGTCGCTCCGCTCGCCACCTAGGCGCCTCAACCCCACAACTAATAAGGGGCCCCCACTACGTCACCTCGTGGGTAAACACGGGTTCTACGACCTCTTTTCCGGAAAAGCGCACCCTCTGCGGTGGCCAAAACCTGCGGGGTCGCGCGTGTGGCAACCTCGAGCCCAGTAACCGTAACCACCATCATGTCAGTATCCCAATAAGAATAATAAGAGTAATGAGGTAAATGAGGTAAATGAGGTAAATGAGGTAAAGTGCATAATCGAAAACAAGGTAATACTGCGCGCACTCGAAGGAGGCCCGCTGACATATAAGGGTTGAAAAAGAAGAACACCGTCGGCGATCGACGCTAGTCATTATAGCGAACCCACTAACATGCATAAGCTTTCACCCGTCATTATGTAACCCCAGTTACACTTAGAATAGACCCCGTCCAATAAGATAGAATTTAGAGGCTAGGAATAAAGTAAAAACCACCCACCTGTCGCCAGTAGAAAACCACGCTCGGCTCCCGCGTCCCCGGCGCGCTCCCCGAAGCTGCAAGACGGGATCCCCGGGCGGGGAGGTCAAGAACCTTTAACGCGAAGTAGGAAAAGCCCCAACACCGGCCGGCCCCCGACGGCAGCGGACCGAAACCCCCACGCGCCGCCGTGCTGTCCGCGCGGCGCCTCGCATGTGCGGGCTGCCCTCCGCGGCCACCCCGCATGCGGGCGCCCCGCACGCACCCCCGCATGCGACGGCCTGCACCGCGCGGTGCCCCCGCATGCGCGGGCTGCCCCGCGCGGCGCCCCGCATGCGGGTGCCCCGCACGGCACCCCAGCATGCGCGGGCCGCACCGTGCGGTGCCCCCGCATGCGCGGGCTGCCCCCGCGCGGCACCCCGCACGCGGGTGCCCCGCACGGCGCCCCCGCATGCGCGGGCTGCGCCGCGCGGTGCCCCCGGCATAGCGCAGGCTGCCCCGCGCGGCGCTCCGCACGCGGGTGCCCCGCACGGCGCCCCCCGCATGCGCGGGCTGCACCGCGCGGTGCCCCCGCATGCGCGGGCTGCCACGCGCTTGGCGCCTTGCATGCGGTTACCCCGCACGGCGCCCCCGTGCGGCGGCACGCCCCCTCTCCTTCCCCTCTCCGACGAAGATCAAGAAACCCCCACCCTCCCAACTCGTGACGAGAAGAAAAAGACAAGAAAAGAAACGGAAAACACGGCTCACCTTGTCTTGGTCCGGTACGGGCGAAGGAGAGGGATCGTCCTCTTCGCGTTCGTCGGATCTTTGCGGGGAGGCGATCGATCTCTTCTCTTCCACGCGGCCGATGGAAAGGACGAGGGTTTTTTTTTTTGGGGACCGCTCCTCGTCCCACGCTCGGCTATTATACGCCAAGGAGGGGGAGGCGAGGTTTAGGAAACCTAATTCCCAAGGCCGACTACTTAGACGTTTTGGGCGTAGTGGATTTTGGACCCCAAAATTAATTTTAACCCCTCGGGTTGAAAGGAAAACAAAAAGGGGTGGTCGAAACCCATACCTCAAACTGGTCGACTAAACTCGATCTGATTGCGGACCAGAGTTCGGTCCGCCCCCGGGTAATTGTGTAAGTCACCTGGGCTACCGGTACCAGCTTCCGGAATTTATTCTGGGAGAACGGGGGGTCGGAATCCAAAACCGATCGCGCCGCCGGTCTCCGTTTCGCGAGCCTTTATTAACCAAAAATACCCGCGAGCCTCCGACCGTTCTGCCCAGAAAAAATAAGGAAAAATTACCCTCGAACCCCTATTGTCAACCAGACGGTCAATAAAAAATCGACGGAAAGCCCCGAAAGGTAAAAATAAATCCGCGGTTATCACAGGGAGCACGCGGCGCGGTGGACCAATTGTCACGCCCCCGGCGTCGAAACTGCGACCCGGGCTCGCCAACAGATCCGCCGCCATACGGGAAGCCCCATATAGACGAAGCGACTAACCTGCAAAAGAGCATCTACTAACACACACAGTAAACTCACCAAATCTAAACTGACTGCCTCAAAGGGTCCAGTCAAACCTGCGCCCACCTACTGCCGCACATCCTCAACAGGACGAGTCTACCGTAGGGTGTCCGTGACTGCCACTAACTGGCCCAGTCAGAGGGACGGCGTCGACAAGTCGCGATAGCAAGTAACAGGCCCAACTCCGGAGTGGCTCTCGAGGGGAGCGACCCCACCGAGGAAAGTATCCGCGTATCTCTGTCGAGCTCCAAATATGGCTCATGCAGGCTATAGTCCAAACCACGATCAACAAGATCGACCAACAACACCAACTCTCAACCACAAGCTGGAAGTCACACAGCTGGGGCCACCGTCCCACCAGACGGCTCCCACAACAGAACACTAACCTCTCCAGAAAGGACCGACACCATAAGGGTTCGGACAACCCGATAGACCGGTTGCTAAGAACCCTATCAAACAAGAACAGACTCTAGGCTCCGACTATCGAAGTTCCCGATCCGTTATAGTTCGGGGAAAGCAATAATCACAGTACAACTCGCAGAAGAAGACACCAACAGGGCCCGAAAGTCCCGGGAGAACCTACACCTACAACCCTATCAACAAGAACAGGTTCCAGGCTCGGCCCCCGTGGACTTTCGTCCCGGACAGAGGAACGGCCCCCTAGAACCTAGACCACTCGAATCCTTTCGAGTGGGGAGATTACAGGAAAAGGTGACATTTGTTATTGAAAACTAATTTGATCTGGAAGAATCCATATTTAATGATTTTAGTTCTTTTTAGAAAACAGTTTAGAAAACAAGTGTTTTACCCAAACCCCGAAGGGCTGATGCCTTGTCCAATCAAACAAGAACAGACTCACGCGGCCCTTCGATGTTTGGAAGAAAACATTGGTAGACTAAAATCATGTGTATGTCGAAAAGGGTTCGGGTTCTAGGTCCGGCTAACACTAGTAAACTACTGCCACTAACACAGTGGCGAAAACCCAAACAGGGGAAAACAAGATCTCTCGGGTCCACCGTTTACCCCAAAACGGTTCCCGATACATGACACGCGAACCACTACATTCCTACCAGACTCCACTCTGCTCCCAAGCATCGAGTGCAAATGCATCCCCCACTATAGAGACGTCCGACCGCTCGGCCCACTACCCGGGCGAGGATAACAATAAGTCCGGAATGGCGACATAAAGTGTGGATGTCTAAACATAAATAACCTCTAGCCCAAGTGAGGGTTTTCTACTGGTCTGGTATTACACATGCAACATACTGATGGGGGTGCTAGGTCCGGTTCCAAGATAACGAATATTTAACATGATAGAAGGAAGTAAAAGATCACAAGATCAACAGATAATACTAGGAACAACAATTCCTACTTCTAGCATTGCTACCCAAGTCCAATACCTATCATGCATGATTTCTATAACAATAGAATTAGAGCACAGTCCATAGATCTTGAAAGCAAAGCCACCCACCTGAAAACGCTGATCTGCCCAAGTTCTACAGCTGATAAAACCAAAAAACAGCAACTCACTGTCCAGTATGCCCCGTACAGTCCAAAATCCCACCTGGGTACAACATAGGGCTAACAGTTATACTCAACAACCCAAAAATCTGCCCAAAATCACAAGGCTGAATTTCAGCTGTAAAGAAGCAAAAATTCACCTGCTGAAAGTGCTCAGTAAATTCCAGATAAAATACCCCAACGTTCTACGCGTCGATAGCTTCGAAACAAGTACCTGCACGCCCAAAACGGAGCACCGTAGGCCAAGCTATAAATTCCACAATATCGGTGCGCAGTAACTCACAATCAAATAACTGTAATCTCTTATACAGATAAAATGGAAAGTGTATACCTTCGGGGAGGTCTCCAAAAATTCCCAGAAAATATATGATGATCCTTGCGTCGCGTAGATGAAAAAAGTCTACAAGCACATTCTGATCCGAGATCTGTGCGCGAAGATATCCTCAAAAGAAGCTGCTGTCCTCACCACAAACTCACAGCAAGAAGGGTCCCAATGAGCATGAGAAAACACCTCGAAAAACGCGAAATCAGAAATGTGCGTGAAACCCAAAATCGTAGCCTCACCTGTTACAAATCCATCGGCGAAGAAATCGCTCGAAAAGATGGTCGGAGTAGGTCGGGGGAGCTCGTACACCGAAGAGCGACGGAAGAAACACCGAAGAAGGAGCGTCGCGCCGCGCCAAGAAAATGAGAATCTCGAAAAGCGTGACCCCAAAAATCCTCAAACTTTGCAGATGGAAGCTTCACTGCGAGAGGAACAACTTTGGTGAAGAACTCCAGCCGGTTTGAAGCTCGGAAGTGCCAAAAAGTCGAAGGGGAAAGGAGCTCGAGCCTTTAAATAGGCAGCAAAAAACAAATGGGATAATTCCCAACAAGTCCCAACTTTCGGGCGCACCCGAAGTTTAGGGCGCCCGAATCCGGGCTCACGCGGGGTTACTGTAGCCGCCCGGAAATTCCTGGTGCGGCCACGTCACCCGCACAGCAAACAGCTGTGCGGGGCGCGCCGGGAGTGGCCACGTGGCACTCCCGGTGACCGACACGTGTCCCGCACAGCAAACAGCTGTGCGGGGCGCGTGTGGTGCCGCCGCGTGGCACCTACCCGGTCAAACGGGTAGGTGGCGCCCGCCAGTGGCAGGGCAACACGTGGCCCTGCCACTGTCGCGGTCACACGTGCGGGCAGGCGCCGCCTGACCGCCTGCCACGCACGCGCCCCGAGGCGCCCGCCCGCGACCCCGTGCGCCGCGCCTCGTGAGCCCGCGAGTAGCATGCCGACACGTGTCCCCTGCACCCGGTCCACGCAACCTACTTCGGGTTCCGTGGACCGCGCCGCGTGCACCGACCAACCGGGCGCTGCCACGCGTCCCCCGCCTGGTCCATGCACCGCCGCGCCAAAACCGTAGACCGCGCCTCACGAGCCCGCCAATCAGGCGGCGCCACGTGTCCATGCGGGTCCGTGCACCCAGCCGCTCCCCTCTGTGGACCGAGCGCTGCGGACCGCCCAATCACAAGCCGCCACGTGGCAGCCGGCGGTCCACGGCCCCTCCCATGCACCGAAATTCAGCGAAAACTTCCGGGAGTCCGTTTTTGGGCATCCGGACTCAGAATCCAACAAGCAAATAGCCGTTTTCAAGCGTTTTTCCGCGCTGAATCCAAATCAACCTCTGTTTGGCCCAAAACCATTTCAAAAATTCGGCAAATGCAGCCGTGGGCCAATCTAGCTGTGGATATCACCAGGGTCCATCTGTGGCATCCTTTGATGCACTATGGCCCAATACCCACCTAGGTTTCTACACCAGGGTTCATAGGGAAAGCTACACGGGGATCAGGGTCCC
>JAQNDB010007186.1:0-13604 GCA_029204045.2 Tillandsia leiboldiana | reverse complement strand
GTATATGTACATATATATAGATAATATATATTGTCACGCCCCGATTTAAAAATCAGGTCTAAATAACGGGCGTAACAGACCGCCACACATAGAGGAAATTTCCTATCCCCATGGATAGATCTCTCCTATACATTCGCACGCTAGGGCGAATCCAAATCAGCAATCAGAGAACAATAAGTATCCTAACTAACAATAGCTAAACATCCTGAATAATCCAAATAAACCATACTAACATCAATCTAAATATCTCAATAACTATAAGCTGAAATGCTATAAGTAAAAGTCATCTGTAAATCATGAGGATCTCAATCATCAATATCTATCATCAGGGGGACAGCTCTATCGTGACAGACTCTGCACGATCATCCCGCATCTCAGCACCCTGACCGACCTAAAAATGGGTCACCTCAGGGGGTGTGAGATACCTGTACTTATCCCAGTGAGCACGACGAGCCGGAAATTGCTAATCGGTACCTACTGGGTACTAAAATCTTCTGATAGTAATAATCGATGGGTAAGCTGAAATAACAGATAATGTCTACTGAAATCACAATAATCCAGCAGATAAGACCTGATAGGCGATAATTCACGCACCAAAAAAACGCATGCACTAAATGCTGAACTCCAGGATACTGTAATAATCAAGCATAAGGAAACGGCAGCTAATGAATGCTGGAATCATGTAAACGTAATAATCAGCATAATCTGCAGGTAATGAATTGCTTGGAATCCGGGATAGCTGTAATAATCAATCATAGGAATCCGCAGATAATGAATGCGGGAAAAAAAAAAAAATCAACATAACTGAAGCATCATTGTACCAAGTAAAGAATCATGCTCAAAGACAAAACCCAAGTACCCAATCATGCGCCACTCTTGGTCTACAGGACCTCAGGCAAAGCCACGGTTCGCACCCCCATCCGCTGGACATAACCTGCACTTACAGACGCCAAGCAGTCCTGGTGTCAAGGGCTCACGGGTCTTTCCTCTAGACCACTTTACCGGTAAAGAACACTATGACGGTGCCAACCGCAGTGTACGTGAAGTACAGCAGTGCGTGGAATCATCATGCTCAATCTCATGGTCTAATGACCGGGTTGTCGGCAACCTGCCGAGATCCCCTCAGGGAGCAACTATCTGTCTGTTATATCAAATCAGGGTCGATCATGCATATCTGATATTAAAGCAAGTATCTCTGGATTTAAATGCAGTATACCAAGGGGCATATATAGTAAATCACAGGCGTGATCAGACCCTTAAACTCTACGTACTGTGGATATAAAACTGACGATCATGTACACAGGATATATCATGTCAGAATATATGGCATATAGGCAAAATCATCAGAGCTAAATCAAGAACAGCAAAATCATCATATGACAGGCAAATAGCATATATAAATCCGACCATGATATCTATGCACTAAGGATATAACAACGATGAGCAGGTATACATGGATATATCGAAAGGGATCAATATCTGTCAGGAGAGATCATATGACTATAGACAAATCAGAATCACGACATTATGTACTCAGATGTAAAGCTGACAAACAGGTGTACATATATGTCTTAAAGAAATCAATAGCTGTCAAGATAGGTCAACGATAAATCACCAGGGCTAATCAAAAACAGGTGTCCGACTGGACTAAAGCAACCAGATGGCCGAAAGATAAAGCCGGACCGAAGATACCCCACCGGGAGTAGGCAGATTCATCCTTCCCGTTTTGACTGGTGATGACCGCTGTTTTGTGTTGGGTCGTATATAATACGGATCTAAATAGGGGAAGAAAACACCTAGAGGGGGGTGAATAGGTGTAAACTATAAACCACTCCAAAAAAATCGTTGCGATAAAACCCAATGCGGAAAAATAAAAATAACACGCAAGATTTTTACGTGGAAACTCCATCACCGGAGTAAAAAACCACGGGACCGATAACACGGCAGAAAATCCACTAGAATTAAAACACGTACAAGGTGATTTACCGTACACACTTACGACTCAACCTTTTCCATACGCTCCTAGAGGATCTTCTCCGCTCGCTCCGACGCTTCTCGAATCCACGATCTGCGCCCAACGCCGAATCCACGCGTCCAACGTCGAATCCACGACGTCCGAGCCGAATCCACGGTCTTCACCCAATAGCACCGTTCGAATCCACGAACGTGCCTCGCTCCGAATCCACGAGAGCGATTGAACCTTGAATCCACAAGGACACGCGAATCCACGCGCCGATTTCTGGGGAAAATCGTTGTTTTTGGGTGGTGATGATCCGCCGAATACTTAGATCAAAGATAGATCGGAAATACCATCTAAGTATTCATTAGTTTGATTCAACTCAAGATGTGAGTATGAAAACCTAGAATCAACTAATCAATATAGATGAAGAAACATAGAGTATTCTCTAATGATTTCCTTTCTTCTCTATATGTGGATCTATAGCCGTATAAGATGATACAAGAAAATGACGGCTATGTGGATTCACCCTAGAAAAGGAGTCATAGGGTGTATTTATAGGTTAGAAACCCTAGGAAGGAGATAAGAATCAAAAACAAACCATTTCTGGATTTTTACGGACGGCGATCCGATCGTGATAACTAGGATCTGGATCGTCATAACGAAACAGCCAATTCCAGAAAAACGAAGGTTCGGGATCCGGATCATGTGACTACGATCCGGATCGTTCATACAGTTTACCAAACATCAACGTTCGGGATCCGGATTGCGAAGCAAGATCCGGATCGTTCAAGGTAGATGGTAAACTCAACGTTCGGGATCCGGATCAAGAGACTACGATCCGGATTGCGACGATGTATGAACGAACCACCTTCGGGATCCGGATCGAACAACCTGATCCGGATCCTGAACATGTCCCAAGTCCAGTTTTTGATTTTTATGCAATGAAAGATTCTTCCAAGTGTTTCTACACTACAAGAAGTATTCGGATCACACAAATTCTTTAGTTAAACATACCTGATCCTTTTGAATTCTTCTTTCTTGAGATTGAGTTAAATGATCCAACTTTCTTCACCTTCAATCTTCAAGACTTGAGACTTTCACGAAACTACGCCAACTCAAATTCCGTAACAATCTCCCCCTTTGGCGGTTTCGTGACAAAACATAGATCCACTAAAAAAAATTCAAAAGATATTTTTGTTGCTATCACCATACAACAAAAATTTACAATGGAGATCCAAAATACAATACATGAGTTAAACTCCTAAAACAGACTCTAGACTTAGACATCTGTACTCTCTGCAAAAAGAAATCATTCTTGACAAAAGAAATCGTTAGATACCTCAAGAATTTTGTATCATTCAAGAACCACAAACAGAGATGAAGTTTAAACTCATTTATACTTACCATGACATTTATATTCAGATATGTAAACTGATCATAGTTAAATAAACACCAACATATCTTCTTTGCACGTAAAAACCAAATGTCATGAACATGTTTGTGACAAATTTATATATATAGATATGTAATTGATCAGAGTTAAGAACCAACATATCTTCTATGCAATCAAAAACCAAGTGTCACAACTTGTTAGTGAACATCAACTTGTTAGTTATATTACATGCCCAAATAGTTAGCAAATAGTTAGTCGAGGCATGCATTCAAACAAATGGAAAAACCAAAAGTTGAAGTTCTACTTACCTTTGTGTTCCAACACATCATCATGTTCAATCAATCATTGTTCAAGTTCTCTATATCTCTCCCCCTTTTTGTCACAAAATTAGCCAAAAACACAAAAATTTAAGGAGAGTTAAATAGAACAAAATAAAGCAATTCCTGAGAACTAAACAAAAACTTAAAAACCTGCAAAAGAAGGATTAGAGAAAAGAAGAAAAACTTTATGCAGAGTCGTCGGAGCTGATACACCCAAGCTTCTGAAACATTTTCTTGATCCGTTTGTTTATAGAAGCTTGTTCCTTCTTACTTCTTTGATAACCTCTTTCATTTCAGCGACATCAGTAGCCATGCGCTCTTGCTCGTTTGAGAGTCGCTGTTGTTCCTTATAGATTGAACTCACTGACGCATCATCATCAGAAGTAGATGGAGGTGCTTGCTGTGATGGTGGAACAGGAGGAGTTTCTCTGCCGGTGCAGAGGTTGTCGCTCGTTGTTGTTGTGCTCGTTGCCGGTGAGGAGGTATTATGGGTTCATCTGGCTTCGTCGAGAGAGACTTCACAATTGTCGTCTCATTAATGGTGCCCAACTGTATAGGTATGAGCTCGCGCTTGTATCAACTTTAAACTTTCTAAGGATGCGCATGATAATCATTGGATAGGGTAGTCTCTCTGAGGGGTGAGAGTGTTCCACATATCGCGCCATCCTTGACCAAATGAGATAAGGAATATTCAAGTTTGCTCCCATCAATGCGGCCGGGTTTCCAAGAAGATAAAGGTATAACATTCTGTCCCATCGAAGAACCTTCGTATTCATGTTGGGAAGAATGTTGTAGCAGACAATGAAGTTTATGTACCTATACTCTGGTCGAAGCTCTTTAGAGAAGACAGAATTTCCGGTCGACCGAGTATTTGGAAGACAAATTCCATTAACTACAACTCTCCAGGAGTTGTCGTTGAAGCTTTGAGTTTTTAGGTAATGGAGTCCATCAGCTCTGGCTGTCATACCTAGCACAACTCCAATCAGCTGGGGTGTGACTTTGATTTTGATATTTTAACCAAAGTGTAAAATTCTCGACGTCCATCCTCGTGATCAATCAGACTTGCAGCGTTCTGGTAAAAAATTCGAACTGAATGTGGACAGTACCCAGTAGTCTCAGGGAAGTTGCAAATTTGAGCAAGACCAACTTGGTCAAACAAAGTCCCAAAAGCTGCAGATCGTTCCTTCATTGGTTTGACATTGACATGTCTCTCGCCAATGCATTCCCTCTTCTCAAAATCCTTGATTCTGTCGGAGCTGATGAAGTCTTGTGGAGGAGGCTGCCTAGCAACTGGTTCCTCAATGGTAATGCCCTGAGCACTGCCTCTTTTTCTTGCACCAGTTTTTCTTTTTGTTCCAACTGGACTTGGTTCCATTGGTGCTTTCCCTTTTTCAGCAGCAGTAGGTTTTGAAGCTTCAGCAGTTGCTTTCCCCTTTGGAGACAATGGGAGCAGCTTGCTCAATTTCGATGTTATCCCAGTCAATCGACTCTGTCTCTGATTCAGTGTCGGAATCAACCTTAGTCTTCTTTGCTTTCTTAGCCTTCTTAGGCTTGGCAGTATCCTTGACATGTACCATGGCAGCAAGTAGGAAAATAATCCAAGTGATCACCATTTTGAGTGCTAGTGAAAAATGTATCCTGTGAAGACGAACTCAAGAACACATGAAAAATTGTTAATTTTCAAAAATTTGAAAAATTGTACCCAAACAATCATAATCATGTAGAGAAGCCAAGAATCAAATTAGTTTTGCAAAAGGACTTTTAAAAGTAGATCAATTGCATGAATTTCGAAAATCCTTATTATATGCCCTAAAACCGAAATTTTAGAAATCGAAGCCTAAAAATCCGTTAATCAGGAGAAAACCTTGCATATAATCAAAACTAATCTACCCAGAGTTCTTATTTCAAAAGAAAATTTGATCAAAAACCATCCACAAACAAAGTTGATCCAAGAAAATCGTGCGTTTGAGGAGGAAAAGAGAAAAACGGTGAAAAACCGAGATTTTGATCAATAAAACTTACTTGGAATTGAAGAACTTTGAGTTTGAAAGCTTCCAAGGAGGATGAAATCTAGAGAGAAGCGCTCTGGAAACTTTTGAACAAAAGATTGGAGTAAAAGAAATCAAAACCCTTTTGTTCTTTATAAAAACCTAGCCGCGATCCGGATCCTCCCGAGCTTGCGATCCGGATCGGCTACCCGCAGTGAGAAAACTGCGTTCGGGATCCGGATCGGCAGGTCCAATCCGGATCGTCAGCCCGCAGGAGAAAACCTGCGTTCGGGATCCGGATCACCTTGCCCGATCCGGATCGGCCCCAACTTTTTCTTAAGAAAATTTCAGAGAAATTCAAGAAAATCCAGAAAAAGATTGTAAGCACAAATGTGTATCAACTTTAACAAAAATCATCGTTTCATACAACAAGAATTAGATTATGCCAAATCTATCAATAATATCCAAAAATGAAACGAAAATTTACAAGAATTAAATCCCTTAAAGTTGAACACCTTCAATCACATCTAACTTGATCTTATGAGTAATGCCTTTATCAAATCATCAATTCAGTAAAGAAAATGAAATACAAAGATCAATAGATGTTTGAAATCCCAAATATCAATAGAAGATAATAAATTCTGAAGTGTGCCGAGCCTCCGTGGAGGCTTCTCAGGCCTCCCGAGCCAACGTGGCGGCGTCCCGTGCTTCGTGGGTGTGGTTTGGACTGCTCCAGATTTTTCCCTTCTCCCGCGCCGGTTACCCGCACCCTCCCACATGGGTGTGCACTGTGACCCCTCTCACCCTCGCTCCTCCAGATTTTTCCCTTCTCCCGCGCCGGGTTACCCGCGCCCTCCCACATGGGTGTGCACTGTGACCCCTCTCACCCTCGCTCCCTCTCTTCTATTTTCTCTACGTTTTCCTCTCTCCCTCTCACTCTCTCTTTCTCCTCTCTTCTCCCGCGCCGGGTTGCCCGCACCCTCCCACATGGGTGTGCACTGTGCTGTAATTCCTCTGCTTCTTTCCCATGCCCCTTTTGTGATTGGTGGAATTGAGGGTGCCCGCCGCCCTTCGTTGTTCGTGCTGGTTTCGTGACGTCGGATTTGAGGGCCCCCGCGCCCCCCCCCCTGTTCGTCCGGTCCTTAGGTACCTACGGCGCCGTACATCGACCCGGGTTGGTTCGGCGTTCGCGACTGTGCGTGCCCTCCCTTACCTGCGGGTCGGGCGTCCTTGCGTCCGCCAGATCCGGCGGTTCCGTGGTTGGTGCACGCGCGTCGTACGCCGGGCCTCCTCGATATGGTCCTTATCCCTACCTCCCTCCCGCAGGACCTACGGTTCGGATACCCTGTGGCTCATAGCCGCCGTACACCGAGCCTTCTATCTGGTAAGTCCCCCCCCCCCCCCCTATGGTTCGGCCTCCTGTTGTTCAGCAGGGTAGCCCTTGGGTGTCCACATGCCTATGTCGTGCCGAGGCTGTTCTGTGGTGCTGATTGAGTACGCCCTCTCTCCACCTTTGCCTATAAATACCATCTGATTCCTCCAGCTTGAGTACGCCCCTCCCCTCTGCCTTTCCGCAATTTGTTTACTTCTTTACCCGTCTTTTACATAATAGCTCTACTTGATTTCCCGCTACTGTCTTCCTGTACCGCTGGAATTAGCTCCTACATATATTTATAGGTGGGAAATATTTTAAATTGGTAAAGAGAAAACGGCATATGAACTTCCGAATTATTTGAAAGGAAAAGTAAAAAAATATTGCCTCCTCGGGTAGAAGCCGTTAGACTTAATTAGTATTTTGTCGTGCCTTGTGACCCGTCCCGTATATTCCCGTTCCGTCCATCCCCGATTCTGCCGCCGTTCCCGTCCAGAGAAGTTACCATTCGCTTCGTGTTCACCATTTGTTATTTACTGCTCTTCTAACTTTCCCCTCTCTTTGGTGTACTCTTTGTTTAATTAATTTCCGCTTGTATTTGCTTGCGGTTTTATGATTGATTTGCGCTTGCATTTGCTTTCGGGTTTCCCCTCCTTTTTGTGCGCTCTTTGTTTAATTAATTTGCGCTTGTATTTGCTTGCGGTTTTATGATCGATTTGCGCTTGCATTTGCTCCCGGTTTTTTGGGGGGCCGCTATCGTCCAGACAAGTTACCATTCGCTTCCTGTTCGCCATTTGTTATTTTCTGCTCTTCTAAGTTTCCCCTTCTTTTTGTGTACTCTTTGTTTAATTAATTTGCGCTTGTATTTGCTTGCGGTTTTGCGATCGATTTACGCTTGCATTTGCTTCCGGTTTTTTTGGGGGCGATGATGACACATAAAAAAGAAGAGAACCAAAGAAAGAACTAAAGCGACGCATAAAAAAAAAGAAAACGAAAAAAAAAAAAATTCAAGGCTTGGGACAATCGATTTCTGAATTACCCGTGTTCATGCATGGAGGGGTGGTTATATTTAATGGTTTTAGTTGGTCAACCGCTGGTTGGGCAGTGTTGGTGCACGAATGAAAAACTGATTACGTTGGATTGTTTATTTCCATCTGCTCTTTCTTCGTCGATCAGTTTATATTGTTCAATACTTGCTTCGAAAAGAATGTGTAATTGAACGCTGGGACTTCGTACCGAGCTTACATAAGCAACTGGTAATTATAAAATAATGTTAAATGAGAGGGAGCAGCGTTTGTAGAATGATGTTAAATGATAGAGCAATGTTTCCTCTGCTTTTTTACTACTCTTTGTGCTTCAGGCGTATCGCTAAGAGTTCGCAAAAAACTTAGACAAGCAACTGGTAATTGTAAAATCATGTTGGGTGAGAGAGGCCAACGTTTCCTCTGGTTTTCTACTATTTTCTGTTCTTGATGAGTAAATTGATCTGAGCCCCCTTTTTTTCTTCATGTTTTTTTACTTCGCTTTTCCAAACCCTTATAGGTTGAGTGTGTATTCGTGGTTTAAAACACGTATTGATTCAAAAACAATTTCCCCCTTCATTTGATAATGTTGTTTGCGTATTCAAAAAAATTCCCCCCCCCCCCCCCCCCCCCCCCCCCCCCTCCATTTGATAATGTTGTTTGTGCTTCCTATAAAAGCAGATGGTTAATGTGCTTATTCTTGATATCTACTATTTCCTTCGATTGTTAGGTGATTTACACTTTCTTTTATTTCCTTCTTTTGTTTGCCCTTCTCTTTCCAGGTTACGTTTACCTCCCCTTGTCTTCTCTGTTTAATTAATTTAAGATAAAATTTAATTTATATTGGCGATATAATTCCCGCGCTTGCTTTCATGTATTATGTTTGGTGGTTTAAATTTCATTCCATTTGTTTTTGATTTTGTTCGAGGCGATGATGACACACCAAAAAAAAAGGGAAAAAAAAAGCCCGGAAAGCGTAGGTCGGTATGTTTGGTGGTTTAAATTTGATTCCATTTCTTCCTGTTTTTGTTTGAGGCGATGATGATACATAAAGAAAAAAAGGAAAAAAAAAAGGACCGGAAAGCGTAGGTCGGTTAATTTCTCGGGTGGCCCTCTACATGCCTCAGAGGGTAGCTATATTTAATCGTTCTACTTGGTGTAGCGATGGCTGTCCAGAGTTGGTGCATGGATAAAAACCTGATTATTTTAGAAAGCTTACTGTCCGCTGTTGTTCTTTCATCAGCCGGCTTGCAGTACTCGATACTTATTTCGAGAAAAATGTGTGATCAAAAGCTGAGGCTTCGCAATGAGCTTAGACAAGCATCTGGTTATTGCAAAATGATTGCCGATGAAAGAAACAGTGTTTGCTCCGGTTTTCTACTATTTTCTGTGCTTGTGGAGTAAATTTATCTGAGCCTCCTTTTTTCCCTTGATTATTTTTACTATGCGTCTTTCAAAATCTTATAGATTGTGCGAGTATTTGTGATTTAAAAGATCTACTGGCTGAGAAAATGATTCCCACTCGATTTGATACTGTTGTTTCTATTTCCTGCAAAAGTATATGGTCAATATAATTGTTCTTCATATCTACTATTTCCTTTGGTTGAGGAGAAAGAGAGTCCTTAGTTGAGCATTAAATCTTTTCTCAGCGGCATGCATCCAAAGGTGTCAATCCAATTGGCATTCTTTATTGCACGCTTGTAGAAAATATATAATTTAGCATGTGCTTACTTCTTATATGAGCCTCCTTCAAGAACTATATGTATAAAACTATACAAAGTGACTTCCAATGTACTTAAACCTTAGAAATTATAATTTTTTGATGGTTGTCTCTTGCATTTACCTACTAATCTTGGGTTCCAAAACTTTTGGACACTTTACATCTAACTTCTAAGTTGTAACTTTGAATTCAATTCACAAAGTGACTTCCAATGTATTTATACCTTACAAATTAGAAACTTTCGATGGTTGCCTGTTGCGTTTACGAACTAATCTTGTGTTCTAAAGCTATTGGTGTGCATGTAGTTGGACTTCATGAAGTGAAATTTTTTCCCTCAAGTATGGTTACCTCTTGCCTTTACTTCCATGGTCTTTGTGAACTCTATTAGGTTTGTATAGCATTTTAAATATTTAGTTCCCTATGTATTTGACTTCACAAAGTGACTTCCAATGTATTTAAATCTTACAAATTAGAATTTTTTGATGGTTGCCTCTTGTGTTTACGTACTAATCTTGGGTTCTAAAGCTGTTGGTGTGCATGTATTTGAACTTCACAAAGTTAAATTTTCCCCCCCCAAGGATGGTTACCTCTTGCCTTTGCTTGCATGCTCTTTGTAACCTTTATGGTTTTAATTAGGTTGACTTCCCTAAGTTATGACTTTAAATCTAATCTGTGGCTTCCAATGACTGTAGGTTAATATATGAAGTTCGTATTTTGTTTTAAATATTTGGTTTTGCATGTATTCACAAACTGACTTCCAATGTACTTAAACTTTACAAATTAGGATTTTTTTGATGGTTGCCTCTTTGCATTTACCTACTAATGTTGGGTTCTAAAGCTTTTGGATACTTTACATCTAACTTCTAAGTTGTGGCTTTGAATCTAATTCACAAAGTGACTTCCAATATATTCAAACCTTACAAAATAGAAATGTTTGATGATTGCCTCTTGCGTTTACCTACTAATCTTAGGTTCTAAAGCTATTGTTGTGCATGTATTTGGGCTTTGCGAAATGAAATTGTTTTCCTCAAAGATGGCCTACCTGTTGCCTTTGCTTGCATGCTCTTTGTGAACTTTATGGTTTTAGCTAGCTTGAGTTTCCTAAGTTGTGACCTTAAATCTAATTTGTGGTTCTTAATGACTGTAGGTTAATATATGAGGTTCGTATTTTGTTTTAAACATTTGGTTTTGCATATGTTTAGACTTCACGAAGTAACTTCCAATGTGCTTAAACCTTATAAATTTAAAAAATTTGATGGCTGCCACTTTACATCTAATTTCTAAGTTGTGGGTTTGAATCTAATTTGTGCCTTCCAATGACTATAGGTTAATTTATGAGGTTTGTATTTTTGTTTTAAACATTTGGTTTCCCATGTATTTAGACTTCACAAAGTGACTTCCAATGTACTTAAACCTGTCAAATTAGAAATTACTCATGGTTGCCTCTTGCATTTCCTATTGATCTCGCATTCCAAAGCTTTTGGACACTTTATATCTAACGAATAGGTTAATGTTTAACTTTACATGTATTAACACTTTGTGAATGTATTTTGTGGATTGGGCATGTGCAAATGCATTGTACACAAGAAACAATTTTCCTCCAACATGCAGGTCCAAGTAAAGTAGAGCTTTCTAAAAAATTTAGGTCCAATGTACGAAAATTTGAGGTCACAAAGTGAAAAAAAAATTGGAGGATGACTATGGGTTAATATATGAAGTCTCTACTTGCTTTTAAATATTTGGTTTTGCATGTATTCTGATTTCATAAAGTGATTCCTCATGTATTTAAACCCTACAAATTGGAAATTTTTGATGATTGCTCCTTGCTTTGACCTATTAATGTTGGGTTCTAAAACTTCCCGACACTTTACATTTCACCAAGAAACTATAGGTTAATATATGGGGTTTGTATTTCCGTTTTAAATATTTGGTTCCGCATGTATTTGGACTTCACAAAGTGACTTCCAATGTACTTAAACCTTACAAATTAAAAATTTCTAATGGTTGCCTCTTGCATTTACCTTCTAATCTTGGATTCCAAAGTTTTCGGACAGTTTACATCAAACGAATGGGTTAATGTTTAACTTTGCATGTATTAACACTTTGTGAATGTAATTTGTGTACTGGGCATGTACAAATGCATTGAACACAAGCAAACAACTTTCCTCCAACATGCAGCCTCGAGTAAAGTAAAGCTTTCTAAAAAAATTAGGCCCAGCGTACCCAAATTTCGGTTCCCAAAGTGAAATTTTTTTTGGAGGATGCCTGTATTTACACCTCACAAAATGGCTTCCAATGTATTTAAATCTTACAAATTAGCAGTCTTGATGGTTGCCTGTTGCATTTACGTACTAATCTTGGGTTCTAAAACTATTACTGTGCATGTATTTGGGCCTCACGAAGTGAAATTCTTTCCCCTAATGGTTACCTCTTGCCTTTACTTGCATGCTCTTTGTGAGCTCTACGATTTTAATTAGCTTGAGTTCCCTATGTTGTGACTTTAAATCTAATTTGTCCCTTCCAATGATTGTAGGTTAATATATGAGGTTCCAATTTTGTTTTAAATATTTGGTTCTGCTTGTATTTAGACTTCACAAAGTGACTTCCAATGTACTTAAACCTCACAAATTCGAATTTTTTGATGGTTGCCTCTTGTATTTACCTACTAATGTTGGATTCCAAAGCTTTTGGATACTTTACATCTAACTTCTAAGTTGTGGCTTTGAATCTAATTCACAAAGTGACTTCCAATGTATTTAAACCTAACATATTAGAAATTTTTGATAGTTGCCTCTTGCATTTGCGTGCTAATCGTAGGTTCTAAAGCTATTGGTGTGCATGTATTTGGATATCGCGAAGTGGAATTTTTTTCCTTCCGATGGTTATCTCTTGCCTTTGCTTGCATGCTCTTTGATTGTAGGTTAAATTGCAATTCAGTCCAAAAAGGCCAACTCTTCCTCAAATTCTACGTAGCCTTTTTAGTCAGGATTCGGCATAATCATGTTTGGGTTTGGTTCGATTTTAATTGTTGGCGGTCATATTCATATAGTTCTTCACGAACGTTGGCACAAAACAAAATTAATACTCTTTGCTTCTTTAAACTGATAAGTTCTAATATACGATATTTTTTTACCAGCTTCAACTTCACGTATTGAAAGTCATATATATATATATACTTCTTACTAGAAGCTCCAAAGAATTGACATAAAATTGCTCGCTTTTATGTCAAACTTTAGTTGCATTCTCTATAACAAAACAACAGAGCTGTGCTCAAGAGAACTCACATTAAATTAACAACTACCATCACAAGCTTTAGTTCCTTTATCGATTATGATGATTCTCCCTATTCTATGCAGGAAGAAGTATTAATTATATAATTAGATTTGTGTAAGTTGTTTTTATCCAGGGGGGGTATTAATTAATATAATTGGGTTTACTTCTCCACTTACATTGCAACAAATGTTCTCTTTTACATAATATTCTGCACTTATTTACATTGTACGTCTTGATTAGTGAGCAAGCTTCATGTTTAAACGGTTCATGATTATGATGCTATGAATACTTGCTATACTTCTCGAATTGTTAGTATCTACAGCTTCTAAATGAAGGGGAGTACAATTTTTTCTTCTAAATTACTTGAAGTCTTAAAGCAGTCTGGTTTAAATTGTTTAAAATAGGGGCTTCTCATTCATGTTCCCAACTACTTAGGGCTTAAAAAATTACATTACTGACGTACCCTACATTTCTCAACCGTCGTATACATATAGTTCTTCTGTGGAGCGTTATATGTATACAACCCTCGATGGTTGTATTGATCTTCAATAGTAAC
>JAQNDB010007184.1:0-13616 GCA_029204045.2 Tillandsia leiboldiana | reverse complement strand
GTGAATGACCGTTGCGATCGTCTCGTCGAACTGAGCGAGATTTATATTCAGCACTTTTCGATCTGACGGCCAGATCTTCCAGAAATCAGCGAAGAAGCGAGCGAATATCGCGACCAATGTAACAGTGACTGCGCACGTATCAGTTAAGGTGGATTACTGTAGATGAATAGTAACTCCAACTTTCCGGGACCTCCGACGAATGCAACGTGACTAATTCACTATTCGGATTCCGAACATGGTGATCCAGGTAGTCGTTTTGATCGGTTTCGACGATTTTGAGCGCATTGGCGCTGACGAAATTTCCATTCGACGACCCTAGGTCTCGAAAAGCACAATGAACTGTATTTCGACACAGTGTTTATGGACCGAGTAATTATCCGGGCGTTTTTCTCGAAAAAACAGAAATCACTACCTTTTAGATTTCGACGTGCTGGACGTTGTGGCGAAATCCATTTTTCGTTTCGGACGACCGAAACCCCTCGACAACGCGTGACATACGGTGAAATTGTGGTATTTTGCAGAAAAACCCAATACTTTATTGCTCCGGAAAAGCGTGCCACTTACAGGTGAGGGACTAAACTGGTAAGAGGAGTATTTTACTAAAGTACTTTAGTCCAAATAGCGAGTGTGGAGGGACCTTTTTGCAATTGTGCATTTATGCAATATATACGGTACGGGTGACCCTTGGAAACCCTAAACCTAGCCACCCTCTGCCGCCCTCTCCTCTTGTAACCGCACGTGCCTCCACCATCTCCCACCAGTTGCCGAGCGCCACTGCCTTCCCGTCGCCGGAGCAGCCAAAGAAAAAACCATTGCAAGTTGTAGGCATCTCGGATTGTGGAGTTGGAGTGACATAGGGAGATTCTGAGGGCTCAAGCTTCAACCGAAGTGATCCTCGGGGTAGTGGCCGCGACCAAGCCAAGGGTTCCCCGACGGTCGCCGCCGCCGCGCGCCGCCGCGGAGTTTTTCTTTCTTCTTCCTCTCTCGGCGAGGTAAGGGATGAAATCTTTGTGTTTTTAAATGCCCAAGAGTGTATCTACGTGTTCCTGACATCGATAGGACCTTCCCTGTGAATTTTGAGCCGTCGCCAGTCGTCCCGACCGCCGGCGGGAACCACGCCTTGCCGGAAGTCGGTTTTTGGCCGATATTGAGCGCGGGATGGATCCAACCGTCGAGATGAAGATCAGCACCGTTGAACCTCTTCCGCTAGACGACTGTGAGCTCTCCATGAAGTCTGGAGTTGATCGGTGAGGATCCGCGAAGATTCCGGCTTACCCTAGAACCGAAGCATTCTTGCACCGCGGCCGATCTTCGCCGTCTGGAGCCGCCGTGCACCCAAGCCGCCGGCCACCACCACAGGAAGCATCGGGGAGTCGAGAGCAACACTTTGGTCCAAGTTAGAACGGCTCTCGTGCTCCGCCAAGAAATCCGCCATTAGAGGCCATCATCTTGGCCGAGCTCCGCCGCGGGCGATCGCCGGGGCTCCGCGCGGTGGGAAAACGACCCAGGTGCGTTTCTTGGGGTCTTTTGATGCCTCCCATGCATTTGCATGGAATTTTTGACGCGTGGTTTCCTCCCTCTGTAGTTGCACCCGTATGGCAACATGAGCCATCGCCGGCCGCCGACGCCGCTCCGGGTCGCCGGCCAACCATGCAGGTAAGTCCTAAACACCTTATTTATTAGTTCCATCAAGTTGGTTTGGTCTATAGGCCGCTGTTAACAAAGTTGGCTTAATTAGTTGGAAAACGAGCTTTGGTTGGTATTTCTCCGGCCGCCGCCGTCTCCGGCCGCCAGCTGTGGCTCGGCCTTAGACCAAGCTTCATATGGGAGGTTACTGAATGCCATGCTCCACCTTGTTCCAGGGTCGAACAGGGTCTGTTCCAAGTTGGGCCAATCCGAGCTTGGCTTCATTGGTGGTGTTGCTCCGGCCAACTATCCGGCCGTTTTCCGACTCATTTCAGGTGAGCACCATCATTCTCTGACCACCCTAAGCACCATGCTTCAGTTGTTTCATGATTTGGTCATGCATATAGTTTAATCTAGCAAGGTTGTGTTTGAGCCTATGTAATTATGGGACAATTCTGAAAATTGGACTTCTTGTCGACCCAAGTCTGTGAGCACGGGTTCCGTCTCGTCAAAACAGACGCGCTGAAATTTACGGCGCTAATTTTGGTTACCCGGATTTAAAGAACGGACTGAAACGGTGATTCGAGTGATGTAATTATGCAATTTTAAGAACTATTGTGGACCAAGTCGCAAATGTGACTTCATGGCTGTCCTTAGACAGTATTTACGCACCCTCTAAGCTTTTTATTAAAGTTCTGTGGACTCTAGTTGAGCGGGAAACGGATCTTGTTTCGTAAATCGGCAAATTATCGGTTTTACGAATTACGGTGCGAGTTCGTGTTTCAATTTGAATTTTTGGTCATCAATTGTTGCCTCTGGTTATTCCCGACACTGTCCTGGCTGGTCCAGCGACTTTAGTTTTCTGTCGGAAAACTCCGAAGCCGAATTGGGCTTCCCGTGAGTTGTGCGAGTGTTTGTGGCAACAATTGGACACCGAAAATTTCGGTTTTACCCCTGTTTGCCCGAATATCGAGTTGATGATGTTTAGAGTCGTTAGTTGTGGTTTGGCAGTGTCTGGATATTTTTAGAACGTTGGCGGGTAATGATTGGAGGTTCAGTGGATTTTCGGGAATCTCGGTTTAAGCCTAGTTTCGGCTAGTTTCCCGTGATAGCGACAGGACGTTATGGTATTGTCGGGATGGGTTTGTGTGAGTCTGTTATTGATCCCAGTTATATGTTCAGGGCCCAGTTGTTCAGCACCAGCCTCCCAGTAGCTGAGCGGGAGTTCGAGGATCTGCCTACATCCAGGTGGGTTATCTTCGGTCCGGGCTTTATCTTTTCGGCCCTCTGGTTGCTTTAGTCCAGTCGGACATCTGTTTTTGATTATGCCTGCTAATTTTACCTATCTTGACAGCTATTGACTTCTCTAGACTATCATGTACACTTGTTCTTGAGTTTACCTATACATGAGTAGACCTGATGATTTGATCTATATGCCATGTGATCCTTCCTGATAGACATTGATTGCTTTTGACACGTTACCTATGCCCGCGTGTCAGCTTTTCATCTCTTGGTATATAGATGTCATGATCGATTATGCCTGATATTCCCTGATGATTTTGCCTGTTCTTGATTAGTCCTGATGATGTTGCCGATTATTGATTTAGTCCTGATGATGTTGCCGACTCTGGATTTAGTCCTGATGATTTTGCTTATATGCCATATGATCTTTTCTGATAGACATTGATCTCCGTAGACATTACATTTATACCTGCTCGTCAGTTGTTAAGGTCTGATCATGCCTGTTGGTTCTATCATGTATGCCCCTTTGTTATACTGCATTTATATCCAGAGATACTTGCTTACTTATATATTCAGATATGCATGATCGACCCATGATCGATATACAGACAGATAGTTGCTTCCCTGAGGGGATCTCGGCGTGTTGCCGACTACCCGGTCACTAGACCGTGAGATTGAGCATTATGATTTGCCACGCACTGCTGTACTTCACGAACATGGCCGGGGTCGCTCCGCGTGGAGCTTGTTCTTTACCGGTAAAGTGGTCTAGAGGAAAGACCCGTGAGCCCTTTTGCACGAGGACTGCTTGGCGTCCGTAAGTGCAGGTTATGCTTGGCGTCCGTAAGTGCAGGTTATGTCAGCGGATGGGGTGCCGAACAGTGGCTTCGCCTGAGGTCATGTGAGACCAAGAGTGGCGCATGATTGGGTACTTGGGTTCTGTCTTTGACGCATGATTCTTACTTTGTACCATTGATGTTCAGTTATGTTGATTTCCAACATTCATTATCTGCAGATTCCTTATGCTTGATTATTACAGTTATACCCTGATTTTCCAGCACTTATTGCCTGCAGATTCCTTATGCTTGATTATTTCAGTTTGTCCAGATCTCTAGCATTATTTATTTGCAGTTCTTTTATGCTTAACTATTATAGCTATACCCGGATTTCCAGCATTATCTATCTGCAGTTCTTATATTTGATTATTATAGCCATACTCTGATTTCCAGCACCATTTATCTGCAGCTCTTTTATGCTTGATGATTATAGTTATATCCAGTTTCCAGCACTATTTCTCAGCCTATTCAGTTATCTGTGGATTTTTGTTGATTAACAGTAGATCTTATCTGTTTATTCAGCTTTACCCTGTGATTTATACTATCCGCAGATTATTGTACCCAGTAGGTACGATTAGCTATTTCTCGGCTCGTCGTGCCCACTGGGATACACTCCGGTGTATCTCACACCCCTGGGTGACTGTTTTTCAGGTCCGTTGGGTGGTGAGATATCGGGACGTTTTGGTGAGCCGATCACGATAGAGCTGTCCCCCCTGTTGATAGATATTGATGATTGAGATCTTCAAGGATGTACAGATGACTTTTGTTTATGTTATTTCAGTTTCTAGCTTATTTGGATATGTCAGATTGATGTTAGCATGATTATTTGGATTATCCCTGTTGATTAGTCATTGTTTAGTTTAGATGTTGATTGCTCTCTGATTCATGATTGGATTAGCTTAGCCGTGCATGTATAGGAGAGACCCTATCCTTTTGGATAGGGGATTTCCTATATGTGTGGCGGTCTGTTACGCCCGTTTTGCAAACTCTGATTTATCAAAAGAAAAAAAAAAAAAAAAAATTTCAGACCTGATTTTTAAAACTCGGGGCGTGACACTAATTGAGCCCAAGAATGTTTATGGGCCAACCTTATAAATGGGCCTGGTCTCGGCCCAATCTTGTGAGCACGAGCTTCGTCTCGTCGTAACGAACGCGCTGAAAATTACGGCGCAGCTTTTGGACCCCCGGATTTCAAGAACGAGTCGAAACGAGCGATAATGTTAGGTTTTTATGCAAATTAAGAAGTTGTTATGGGTCAAATTGTAAATTGGACGTGATGGCTGTCTTTAGACAGTGTTTACACACCTACTAGGCATCTTGTTAGAGTTCCGTGGATTCCTATTGGGCGGGAATCAGTTGTTGTCCCGTAAATCGGCGTATTATTCCCGTTTAAGCACTCCGTTACTGTCGTGTCGTCGGGATGGGTATGTGTGAGTCTATTACTGATTATAGCTTCTTATTCAGGGCCCAGTTGTTCAGCACCAGCCTCCCAGTAGCTGTGCGGGAGTTCGAGGATCTGCCTACATTCAGGTGGGTTATCTTCGGTCCGGGCTTTATCTATTCGGCCCTCTAGTTGCTTTAGTCCAGTCGGACACCTGTTTTTGGTTAGCCCTGTTGATTGGATCATGTACTCCTATTCTCGGTTATATCTGATGAGTTCATCTATATGCCACATGATTTTCCTGATAGACAGTGATTCTTTAGATATAGCATGTACACCTGCTCATCAGCTTTTATATTCCAGTACATAGATGTCATGATCGGATTTTACCTGCTATTTCCTTTCATCTGTGATGTTTGCTTGATATTCAGATATGCATGATAGATTTTGATCGATATGATAGATGATTTCCCTATTGGGATCTCGGCTTATTGCCGACTACCTTGTCATTAGACCGTGAGCTTGAGCATAGCATGATGACTACCACGCACGCTGTACGTCACGTACACTGACGGTTTGGCCACCGTCACAGTGTTCTTTACCGGTAAAGTGGTCTAGAGGAGGGACCCGTGAGCCCCCAGATCAGCACCAGTGGGCGCGGGGGTTATGTCAGCCAGATAGGTGCCAGATAGTGGTATGAGCCTGAGGTCCTCGTGACCAATAATGGCATTGATTGGGTACTTGAGTTTCTTTTGTTGACGCATTATTCTTATCTTGCACTGTTATTGATAGATATCTTACCCTGTACCCTTACTGCTCAGTTTATGATTGATTATCTCATTTATATCCAGATTTCTTGTATTACTTATCTGCAGTCCTTATGTTTGATTTTTATAGCTATACATTGATTTCCAGCTTTTATTACCTGCAGTTTCATTACCCTTGATTATCTGCCTATTCAGTTATCTGTGGATTTTGTTGATTATCAGTAGATCTTATTTGTTATTCAGCTTTACCCTATGATTTTTACTATCCGCAGATTATTGTACCCAGTAGGTACGATTAGCTATTTCTCGGCTCGTCGTGCCCACTGGGATACATGTACAGTGTATCTCACACCCCCTGGGTGACCATTTTTCAGGTCGTTCGGGTAGAGGGGTGTCGGGACGATCCAGTGAGGCTGTCACGATAGAGCTGTCCCCCTGATGATATAGATTGATGATTGAGATCCCCGATGATCTGTAGCTGACTCTTGTTTATGTTATTTCAGCTTCCAGTTTATTAGTATTTCAGATTGATGTTAGCATGATTATTTGGATTATTCCTACTGATTGGTCATTGTTTAGTTTAGATATTGATGATCTCTGATTGATGATTGGATTAGCCTAGCCGTGCATGTATAGGGGCTTCCTATATGTGTGGCGGTCTGTTACGCCCGTTTTGCAAACTCTGATTATTTCAAAAAAAAAAAATTTCAGACCTGATTTTTAAAACTCGGGGCGTGACAACTGGACTTAAGCATTTTGAACCAGTGATTCGGGTCCAACAAATTATTATTATTATATTGGGATGGCTCGTTACAAGAGATAGCTTTGCAAAAATAAATATCCCACTATTAAAATATGATTTAAATTACTTTAAACATGCAGGGTTTGAGATTCTTTGCTTCTATATTCTTTGGATTGATTAATTTCAAAATAAATTAGTTAACCCTTGCGTTGCTAATAGACATTTTTAAAATTCTATTTTTTTAAAAATAATAAATTAATTTTAAGAAAAATAATCTATTTTATAAAATTTTAAAATCAATCTAATTAATTTCAAAGAGATTATTTTTTAAAAAATAATTTAATAAGATTATATTTTTGGATTTAGAAATATTTTAAAAAAAATTTATTTTGTTTTTCTTTATACTTTAAACCTTTCATAATTATAACATAAAATTTATTTAATTAAGATGGGCACGTATCCCTAAATTGATTTGCCATTAAAGGAAAGGGTATATATAAGTGTACACCCCACAAGGGGGTGTACATCTTACACCCCACCCCATTCTGGAATGGGGTGAATTTTACTGGTCACATCAAAATGACCAGGAAAAAAAATTTCCCACTCCAAAATAGATGGGGTGTAGGATGTACACCCCTTATGAGGTATACACCTAGCAAAGCCCGATGTACATCCCTTATGGGATGTACACCTAGCAAAGCCCTTTAAATATTTGGTGTCAGGAGTTCATATACTTGGGAGTCGGGTCCATTGATTTCAAAATAAACAAACCATTAACTAATGCTTTTGCATACAAATATTTTTAAAATTTTATGTTTAAAAAAAATTAATAAGTTACTTTTAAGAAAAATAATCTATTTCTTTAAAATTAATAAAAAAAAAACAAAACTTAATTAGATATATAGCTTTAGATTGGATAAGATGATATTTTAGATATAGTTATGGACAGAAATACTAATGGCATACATGTGACACTCATAGAATTTTTAATAATACTATATATATATAATATTATAATACTAAACATCTTAACTTGCATAGCATATTATTCGTGTATAAGTTCAAGTTCAAGAACAAGTATAAAAAAAAATTAATTTTGTGTTTAGATAAAAATTAAATTATTTCCGATAATAAAAAATAATAATTTTTGAATAATTAGATTGGAATAATAAGAATAACAATAATTATAATTTAAAAATAATAATATTTTATATAATTAATTAATATAAAAATATTAATCAAATAATAATTTAACTTATTTAATTAACTATTGCTTGATAACCCTAATATTAATTGATAAAATAATTAACAATAATAAGTATTGTTAATAAATAATATAATTAACTATAAATAATTTAATAAATAAATAAATTAATTAATTATCAAATAGTTAGATAATTAGATTAATCAAAATATTAGATTAATTAAAAATTAATACAATAATTAAAATTATATTTATTTTAATTAAAATTTATTCTCAAATAAGAATAAGTTTGTTCATAAAAAATGTTAGAACAATAATTCTAACCTTATACCAGTTTGTTGCAAAAAAATTAAGTTTCCTATCCAAAAGTGTTTGGAGAATAAGGTTGCAACAAGACTTTATTCTTCAACCAAACGGTGAAAAGAATTAAGCGTTCTAAAACTAGAATAATTCCGAAAAGTGAGTCACAGTTGGAAAGTGTAAGATGATCTTACTTTTTAAGAAAGATTGAATAAGATTACATGTGTCACGCCCCGAGTTTAAAAATCAGGTCTGAAATTTTTTTTTTTTAAAATAAATCAGAGTTTGCAAAACGGGCGTAACAGACCGCCACATATATAGAAAATCCTCTATCCACAGGGATAGGGTCTCTCCTATACATGCACGGCTAGGCAAATCCAATCATCAATCAGAGATCAATCAACATCTAAACTAAACAATGACTAATCAACAGGAAAAATCTAAATAATCATGCTCACATCAATCTGACATATCCAAATAATCGAAAAGCTGAAATAACATAAACCACAATCATCAGGGGGGCAGCTCTATCGTAACAGCCTCACTGGATCGTCCCGACATCTCACCACCCGAAAGACCTGCAACAGTCACCCGAGGGTGTGAGACACACCAGAGTGTATCCCAGTGGGCACGACGAGCCGAGAAGTAGCTAATCGTACCTACTGGGTACTAAAATCTGCGGATAGTAAGAATCATAGGGTAAAGCTGAACAATAAAGCAGATCTACTGATAATCACTAGAATCCACAGATAAGCTAACTAGGCAGGTAATCAATCATAAGGAACTGCAGATAAGAAATGCTGAAAATCAGGGTATCACAATGATAATCGATCATAATAACTGTAGATCATACATGCTGGGAATCAGGATAATGTCTATCAGGAACATGTATAAAGAACTGCAAGCGATAAAAGTATGTCTACAGATAATAGTGCTGGAAGTCAACATAACTGAACAACAATGGTACGAAGTAGGTATCATGCATCAAAGTCAGAACCCAAGTACCCAATCAATGCCAGTATTGGTCGCGAAGACCTCAGGCACATACCACCTGGCTGGCACCTAGCTGGCTGACATAACCCCGCACCCACTGGTGCCTAGCTGGGGGCTCACGGGTCCATCTCAAGACCACTTTACCGGTAAAGAACATCGCTGCGGTCATGACTCCGCTGATGTACGTGAAGTGCAGCGTGCGTGGTAGTCATCATGCTATGCTCAATCTCACGGTCTAATGACCGGGTAGTCGGCACTAAGCCGAGATCCCAACAGGGAAATCATCGATCATATCGATCAGAATCTATCATGCATATCGGAACATCAAGTAGTATCTATCAATCATGCATATCGGAATATCGAATAGTATCCAAGAATCAGGATCAATCAATAATGCATATCGGAATATCAACAATAAATCGGCTGACAATAAATCGAGAGGGGTCAAATTCGAGAGTTACTATTCACTTTTAAGTTGCGGGACCCGTTCCTCTTTACTATTTTACGGAAGATCCGACCGTTGGATCGTCTACAAGTGAATATGAAACTTTCATGTTTCGTCGAAACGATCGCAATGGTGCTCTCGGATTTTTGAGATCAGGCCCCGATCAAAAGTCGATATTTCTGGGCCACTATTGATCCAAATTCAACCTGACTTTTATCGATTTCATTTACTTATTTATTTTTCAAAATTCAAGTTCTTACATCTCTCCCACCAAAAAGGAAGTTTCGTCCCTGAAACTTATAATTAAAAGGTCTTATTCCAGAAGCCTACATCTTAAAGTCATGCTTTATGGAATTCTTCTATTAGTCTATTCGAGGGCTACGAATATTCAGTCGCAAGGTATCGACAACTCTAAGGCTACTAATTTAGACCCAATCTGATACTCCCCATCACAGGGCAGAGTATTTCCTCAGTTCTTTCGACAGTACGTTGTCTGCAGCCAACGTGCTTACCAAAAGAAAAGCGAAATACCAAAGATCTGTCGCCAATATCTAGTTGGGGACACTGAAGGATCAACAACTTGTTCAACCTCTAAGCAAACTGTGAGGCCAGTGCAATATTAGCAGTCATCTACTGCTGTGCCATCAGCTGGACGATTACGACAAGAACGGTGGTCAATCCTCCAACCACATGTACTGTAACTGATCTGAGCCCTCTGGCTCCACTGAAACAATCAAGCCCACGGCCGAAACCATAACCGCGGCTAATCCTGCACTAACCACGATCCCAAAGACCAGAGTGCGTACAAACGCCACTCATAGCCACAACAAAGAGACTCAACTGTGTGTGAACACACCTGAGCTCCAAACCATTATGCCAATACCCTGCGCTCTCTCGTGAACACAAGTCATCCTAGGGTTCATTCCTAACCAGTTCCTAATCATCTCTTCCTAGGTACCGTATACCTATTTCTCTGATACCATCTAATCTGTCACGCCCCGAGTTCAAAAACCAGCGTCTAAAATTTTTTTTTTTTGAAATAAATCAGAGTTTGCAAAACGGGCGTAACAGACCGCCACATATATAGAAAATCCTCTATCCACAGGGATAGGGTCTCTCCTATACATGCACGGCTAGGCAAATCCAATCATCAATCAGAGATCAATCAACATCTAAACTAAACAATGACTAATCAACAGGAAAAATCCAAATAATCATGCTCACATCAATCTGACATATCCAAATAATCGAAAAGCTGAAATAACATAAACCACAATCATCAGGGGGGCAGCTCTATCGTAACAGCCTCACTGGATCGTCCCGACAAAGGATAGCATGTATTAAAATATTTTTCTTATCTTATTTTATACTCTCAATCACCTGTTGTTTGCTCAGTTGTGTGAACTAATTCTACTTGCATTAATTTCTATATAAAATAAGAGATAAAATTACACAAAAAAAATTAATTTAGTGATGTTTGTCTAATACTTTTGCATATTTATTTAGGTCTTCCTTTAATAGCTTGATAGATGTGAACTGAATTGGTAAAATTTATATACTCTGTGAAATTTTATCCCTAAATCAATTTTCTTTGCTTATAGAGAGCACCAAATAAATAAATAAATAAAACAATTTAAGTACTTTTGATGTAAAAAAAAAAAAAAAAGATTTAAACATTTTTTATTGAATCTTGTAAATTGGTTGACTGATTTTTTTTCACTGTAATGTACATCAAAGTCTTTTTATTTACTAAGTAATTTGTTAAAGGTCTTACTTAAAGCATTTATTTATTATTATTAGCATAATTTTTGGGCAAAACTTATTTAGTAATTTTGGCATTTTATAGATTTATTAGAATTGAGGTGATTTTGTTGTTTCTTTTTTATAATGAGAATCGAAATGGATGACTTCGTTGCGCAAGAGTTTTATTCTAATTCTGGTTTTCTGGCGGAATGGAAAATTTTCCTTCACCTTTTTTTCGAATCTAGCTTAGAAGGCTAAATTGAAAATATTGTATTCAAATGGAATCGAAACTGGATCGAAAATATCCAAACTTTATTATATTTTATATTTTACATCTAATTTTAAAATTAACTTTATTTCTAAAGTAAAATATAAGGTTATTTTTTAAATTTGATTTTGAATCAAATATTCTGATTTAAACCTAAATTAAATTTTAAATGCAATCACACCTGAATTTGATCTATGAATTTAAATTTTGAATTCAAATTAAAATGTACTTTTTAAGTTCAACTTGTGCTCAGATTTAAATTCAATTTTTTTATGCAACTTATAAATTTTAACGGTGGATTCAAACCAACAATAAAATTTACAATTTTACTTCAATAATAATGCAAAATTAATTTTCTTACTACATTTAATTTTAATTCTGAAATTTAGTTCAAATCTGAATTTGAATTAGAAATCAAATTTTTATTTAAATTTTAAATGTGTATTCCTATTTAATTTTATGTTTCATCATGAATTTGAATTCAACATCAAATTTTATGTTATGAATTTAAGTTTGTATTGGAATTTTAAATTAAAATTTTGGATTCGAATTGGAACACAAATCCTAATTTTATATTTGAATTAGAATTAAAAATTTAAAAGAAAATTTCACATATTCCTGTGGTTTACAGTTTTTTTTCTTTAATATTATATGATTTTAACTGTATTATTTAATTATTATATAGTTTTTATTTTTGTTTTTCATTAGCACCCTTATTTCTCCGTTTAAACCATCACGTGCTGTGCTGTATACGTATATTGAAAATATCCTATAAGAAATGCATCAATCTGATAGGGCTTAATTATTATTATTTTTGAAGAATTTCTTATTTCCTAAATCTAAATGAACAAAAAATTTTAAAAAAAATAATAATTTTTCATAAAATATTTATTTCTCGCCGAAAAAAAAGAAAAAAAGAAAAAAAGAAAAAAGTGTTTTCTTAACTAACCAAATACGAAAATAGAAACCCAAGAGATGTGGCGGACCATTGCTGATGTGGCGGACCAAGTCTAGGCAAGTCGTGTTAGACGCACTAATCCCAAATCTTATTTGTTGCTCGTGCCATCCTCGATTGGTATACAAGAGAGATTGCCAACTATTTATTGTTGACGTGGTGGACCATGTCCATGCAAGTTTCTTCAGGGAACGGTGCTGGATACGTAAGAATGGACCGGGTCCATGAAACAATTTCGACCATCACTAATCCACCATCTCTCTCTCATCTACTGGGAGTTTATCCCTACAACGTGTTCGACGAAATGCCCCTCCCTGTCGATCAAACAACCCCTCCTCCACCACCATCTCCTTCCTCCTCCTCCTCCTCCTCCTCCTACTACCCCAAAACCCTAACCCTAGACGCCACCTTCGACCTCGACCTCCCCTCGCGCATCGCCGAGCTCGTCCTCCGCCACCCCCATGGCGACGACCCCCTCTCCCTCGCCCTCGCCCTCTCCAACCTCTCCCCCCTCCCCTTCCCCGCCTCCATCGCCGACGCCGTCCTCAAGCGCCTCTGGGACCACGCCCCCCGCGCCCTCCTCTTCTTCCGCTCCCTCCTCCACCTCCCCCGTCGCCACGGCACGGCCATGGACATGGCCACCTCGCATCCCTCCGCCTCCACCTTCGACCTCGCCCTCGACTCGCCGCGCGCCTCCGCGACCGCGCCGAGTCCACTCCCTCCTCCCTCCGCCGCCGCCGCCTCCTCCCCTGCCTCGCCCCCTCTCCCCGCACCTTCTCCCTCCTCGCGCGGAGCGCCTCGTCCCTCTCCGGTAAGCCCGATCGCGCCGTTCGCCCTTCCTCTCCTATCCCTCCTCTCTCCACACCCCCCGCACCTTCAACTCCCTCCTCGACGCCACTCTCCAAATCCCGCTGTGTCCACTAGGCCACCTCCCTCTTCAAAACCCTAAGCACCGCTTCCCCCCCCGACGCCGCCACCTACAACATCCTCGCCGAGGTCTGGTGCCGCCTCAAGCGCACCTCCCCAAGCCCTAGGACCTCCTCCGCGACATGGTAGCCCCGGGTGTCGTCCCCAAGAAGAACACCTACAACATCTCCTCCACGGCCCTCTTCCGCGC
>JAQNDB010007183.1:0-13618 GCA_029204045.2 Tillandsia leiboldiana | reverse complement strand
GGTCAATTCCAAGATAATAATACAATTTTACAGAGTGGACCAAGCATAGCGCTGATCATCATATAACTCTAGAATCAACAGCTATCACACATCTAGCATGCTACATAGGAATATCACTATTATGCATGGTCCTACTATAGCAGATTTAATGCACATTCCATCATTCTTAGAGACAGGGCCACCCACCTGAAGGTGCACAACTGTCCAGGGTCGTACAGCAAAGAAAGCCCAGAAACAGATATACGAGCACAAACACCAAGCCAACAGTACCAAGTAGTGTTCAAAGCATCCTGGGTACAAAAAATACCACCCAAAGTTACATTAATTCCATAAAATTCCAAGTTCCACAAATCGGCTGTGAATAGTCCCTTAAAGCGAAATTTTCACCTGTAAAACAATCTCCAAAATTCTAATAAAATATGACGGCGATCCTCGCGAAGAGTAGATGTCGATAGAGCCTTGAATCGTCGAATTCCGATGTCCGGATGAGGAGATAAAAATCCGCGAAGGCCTTGCTGTCCAAAAACTTCAGAACTCCTCGGGATCCGTGTCAAAAACCCCAAACGAGATGAAGCGATCAATACAGAAATCGACGGCGTACCTCTCATGATTCCAACGCCGTGAAAATCGTCCAAAATACAGTCGGGGTAGCTCTGTAGACCTCTCAGACTGAAGTGCGACGGAAACGGGCCTCCAACTGAAAATCGTCGCACTGCGCTCCGATGCCGAATTCGTCGATGTCGCGGCTTCCAAAAATTCCGGGCCTCTGCCAGAAGATGCGCAACACAAAGATCTACAACTTTGCTAAAGGGGCCAAGGGCAGGGGAGCTCGGGAAAGGGGCAAAAAGCCCTAGCAAGCCGGCTATTTATAGGCCCAGCCCGAAAATCTGCATTTTTGGAGTTTTGGCCAAAAAATTCGGGGCGCCGCGGTACTTCCGGGCTGCACAGTAACGGGCCTGGCCCGTTACTGTTCCGCCGGAAACCTCCCAGGCCGCCACGTAGCCCCCCGACAGGCGACAGCCAATTGGGCCAACCGCGTTGCGCCCCGTGGCCGAAGCAGAGGCTGACGCGTGGCACCCACGAGCGGGAAAGCGCGGGTCAGCGCGCCCACGTCGCGCCCCACGCGCGCCCACGTGCGCCCCACGCGCGCCCCACGTGCGCCTGTCGGGCATGCTTCCCGAGGTACCCACTCCCCACACCGTGGACCGCGCGCACAACACCACCCAACCCCGTGATGCCACGTGTCCAACCCTGGTCCACCGTGCACCCGCGCCACTGCGTGGACCGCGCGCAAACAAGACGGCCAATGCCAGCACGCCACGTGGAATGACCACGGTCCACCTTGCACCCCGCCAAGGTCCATGGACCGCGCCTGCTGCGCCGGCCAACCGGAGCGAGCCACTGGCCCCGCCCGGTGCACGTCTCCCGCGGTGGACGCGCGCGCCTGTGCCCGCGCCAGCCGCCGCGCTCCGCCGCCGCCGGCGCCGCTCCGGCCGCCGGAATAGTAACCCTTGCCGAAAAACGTGCTTTCGCATCCGGGTCCGAAAAATTGCAAGTAAATAGTCCATCTTGACCGTTTTCGCGCGACTGTGAATCCAAATCCGAAGTCCGATTGGCCAAATTCCACTTCTAAAATTCCCAAAAATTCCCGAAAGTAAACTTGATCCTTTTTCGTGCCGGGGGTTGTTGGGTTATACTAATATAGATCTAAATAGGGGAAAAAACACCTAGAGGGGGGTGAATAGGTTGTAAACAATAACCTCAAAAATCATTGCGCAATAAAACCCAATGCGGAAAATAAATGAACACGCAAGATTTTTACGTGGAAAACTCCAAACCGGAGTAAAAAACCAGGGCCCGATAAACACGGTGAAATCCACGGAATTAAACACGTACAAGGGGATATACCGTACTCACAGACGACTCAACCTTTTCCATACGCTTCTAGGGAATCTTCTCCGCTCGCTCCGCAACGCGTCTCGATCCACGATCTGCTGCGTCCAACGCCGCATTCACGGCGTCCAACGTCGAGTCCACGACGTCTGACCGAATCCACGGCCTTCACCCAGTAGCACGCTTCGAATCCACGAACGTTACTGGCTCCGAATCCACGAGAGCGGTTGAACCTGGAATCCACAAGGACACGCGAGTCCACGCGCTTTGGGGAAATCGTGTGTTTTTGGGTGGTGAGTGATCCGCCGAATACTTAGATCAAAGAGAGATCGGAAATACCATCTAAGTATTCATTAGTTTGATTCAACTCAGATGTGAGTATGAAAAACCGAGAATCAACTAGATCAATATAGATGAAGAAAACAGAGAGTAATATATAATGTTTCCTTTCTTCTCTATATTGGATCTTAGGCCGTAATAAGATTAATTTTATTATGACGGCGCTTTTCCTTAACCCTTGAAAAGAATCATAGGGTCTATTTATAGGTTAGAAACCCTAGGAAGAAGATAAGGATCAAAACCTACCATTTCTGGAATTTTACGGACGGCGATCCGGATCTGATTTCGGCGATCCGGATTGCAGTAGCAAGAAGACGGTTTCCAAAAATCAATAGTTCGGGATCCGGATCGGAATGGCTTGATCCGGATCGTTCATACAGTTTCACCAAACATCAACGTTCGGGATCCGGATTGCAAATCCTGATCGGATCGTGCAAGTAAAAAGGTAAAACTAGTGTTCGGGATCCGGATCATGAGATGCTGCATCCGGATTGAACCAGTGTATGAACGAACACCCTTCGGGATCCGGATTGAATGTCTGATCCGGATCCTGAACATGTCCCATGTCCAGTTTTTGATTTTTATGCAATAAAAAATTCTTCCAGGTGTTTCTACACTACAAGAAGTATTCGGATCACCAAAAATCTTTAGTTAAACATACCTGATCCTTTTGAATTCTTCTTTCTTGAGATTGAGTTAAATGATCCAACCTTCTTCACCTTTAATCTTCAAGACTTGAACCTTTCACGAAATTATGCCAACTCAAATTCCGTAACAATCTCCCCTTTTGGCGGTTTCGTGACAAAACAACAAATCCACTAAAGAAAATTCAAAAGATATTTTTGTTGCTATCACCATACAACAAAAATTTACAATGAAGATCCAAAAATTTAAAAAAATTTAAGAACATGAGATAAACTCCTAAAACAGACTCTAGACTTAGACATCTGTACTCTCTGCACAAAGAAATCATTCTTGACAAAAAGAATCGTTAGAATACCTCAAGAATTGAACACATACAAAACCAAGTACAGAGATAGAGTTTCTCTGATCATCATGACATTTGAGAATTCAGATATGTAAGAGAATCATAGTAAAAAACCAACATATCTTCTAAGCATTCAAAAACCAAATGTCACACAAGTGTTAGTCCAACATCAACTTGTTAGTCATATTACATGCCCAAATAGGTTAGTCGAATAGTTAGTAGAGACAGGGCAACAAATCACAAGATAAAAAACCAAAGTTGAAGTTGAAGTGATACGTTACCTTGATGTTCACACATTCACACAGTTTTCACATCATCATTGTTCAAGTTCTCCTCTAAAACTCTCTCCCCCTTTTTGTCACAAACTAAGCCAAAATTATAAAAATTTAAGGAGAGTTAAAAAGTTCACAATCAAGAAAATCCTGAGAACTAAAACTAAGTAAAAGCAGAACATTAAAACCTAAAACTGACAATCCTGCACAAAAAGATTAAAATCCTGCACAAAAAGATTAAAATGAGCACGTAGGTCAGTCTGAATCGGAACTGAGTGGGATTGGTACAATCCAACTTCTTCAAAATGCTTTGAAGCATTTTTGACAATGTGGCGAGTACTTCTTTTCTCTTATGTTGCTCGGAGATAATCTGTTGAGATTTGTAGACACGCTGTCTTGTTCAGCAGACAATCTCCGCTGTTCTTGTCGAATTGAGGACCATACATTCGCTTTTGCCGTGTGTCTCCAGGACGTTGAAGGATGTAGTATAGATCCAGACGGTGCATCTTGACCTTCATCCTGGAGATTCTCTAGGGAGGAGAGCGAGCTCTGGCGAGGGGTCTATCCAATCTGAATTCCAGTCTCCACTCGAATTCTTTCGCCTAGTGTACTGCTTGGTTGTTGAGGAAGATTTCATCAGCTTCTTGTTCTTCAAATACAACCTATCTTCTTTGTCAACAGCTTGTTGTGCTTGTTTACAAATCTCTTCCCAGTCTTCTTCAACTGATTCTGAATCATTTTGACAAACTTTCCTTGTCTCTCCTTGATTTGGGTCATCTTGTTCTCTTTTTATAGAAGACGCACTAGGTCCTACCATTTCTACCAAAGGGAAGATTATCCAGGCGAACGCCATTGGTGCAAGTGCTTAATAGATTTAAAGTCCTGTGAACAACAACTCAAGAACACATGAAAACTTGTAATTTTGAAAAATTTGAAAAATTGTATCCAAACAATCATAATCATGTAGAGAGACTCAGAATCAAATTAGTTTTGCAAAAAGAATTTTAAAAATAGATCAATTGCATGATTTTCAAAAATTCCCATTATATGCCCTAAAATCGAATTTTCAGAAATCGAAGCCCAAAAATTCGTTAATCAAGAGAATACCTAGCATATAATCAAAACTAATCTACCCAGAGTTCTTATTTCAAAAGAGATTTGACCAAAACCATTCACAAATGAAAAAGTTCCATGATTTCTACTCACGTTTTGAGCAAACAAGGAAAAAACAGTGAAAAACCGAGATTTTGATCAATAAAACTTACTTGGAATCGAAGAACTCGAGTTTGAAAGGCTCCAAGAAGGATGAATTCTAGAGAGAGAAACTCTGGAGTCTTAAGAACAAAATATTGGAATAAAAGAAATCAAAATCCCTCTTGTTCTAATAAAACCCTAGCCATGATCCGGATCGGATCGAGATTTTGATCCAGATCGGCCAGCCGCAGGAAGAAGCCTGCGTTCGAGATCCGGATCAGCTTGCCCGATCCGGATCGGCTCCAACTTTTTCTGTCACGCCCCGAGTCCAAAAACTAGTGTATAATTTTTTTTTTTTTTTTTTTTAAATCAGAGTTGCAAAAACAACCAGGGCAATGACAGACCGCCACATATATAGAAGAGTCCCAATCCCCAATGGAATTGAGCCTTTTCTATATATGCACGGCTAGCTTGGCAACAATCATCAGAGTACTAACTACGTACAACTACATGCAAAAGTTACAATTAACTTTACAATTATTTACATCTGAATTACAACTCTTTCCTTTAACATCAAATAATACATGAACTTTCGGCTGTCCAGGGTCAACATCTAACACGGAATCTCACCAACACGTCCCGACATCCCAGCACCCGCTCGGCCTGAAACACAGTCACCCGAGGGTGTGAGATACACCGGAGTGTATCCCAGTGGGCACGACGAGCCGAGAAATAGCAGATCGTACCTACTGGTATACAATACTATAGGATAGTAATAATCAGGGGTTAGAATAATCAGATAGGCAATCATGAAGATTAACAGATATATAATCCCAGTTAGGTTGTGCAGAAATATAATCATGGAACTGTATTTAATTCGAGGATAGCAAAATCATGAGTTATGATAAAAGCAGGCTGAACAGGCAACATATGCAATAGACCATGGGTTAGGGTAAAGCAGATATATAACTGGTGCTATAAAGAAGGCAAAACTCATAATCTGGGTACAAGCATAGGAGATAATTTTAGCAGAATTGAAAACATGTATCAGGATAATCAACACATCAAGGAGTTAGGACAATCAGCAAGATAACAATGAAACTATAATCAGAGGCATCACATAGAATCATATAAAGGTAGATAACTAGAAGCCAGATCAAAGAATCAAAGAAGCATATTAAAGCAACTTAACAACACATGCATCAAATAGATGAAAACACAAAGACCCAATCACAAGCTACCATATTGGCCTTCACAAGACCTCAGGCAAGGCTGCCCTCTTGGCACCACTGGTTGACATTCCCAAACTAGGGTCACGGGTTGCCTCAGCTAACCACTTTACCGGTAAAGTACACCGCTACGGGGGATCAGTCCGCTAGTGTACGTGAAGAACAACGGTGCGGGCGAATCATGTGCAAATGCTCAAACTGGCGGTCCACTGACCGGGTAATCGGCAACAAGCCGGGAAATCCCCACTGGGATGCAATAACCAAATCAACTGAATCTCAACTCATATGCAAGACCAAGGCAAATCTCAACTCAGCATAAGCTCAACCGAAAAACACAACTCAATCATGCAGACCAACCAAATAATACAAAACTTAAACACATATTTTTAAGAAAACTATTTTGAAAAGTCCACACCCCGAAGAGCATTGCCCTCGTCCTATCAAACAAGAACAGACTCAGGCGACACTACGAAGCTTGGGTTTCCAAACCTCGCAGAGCAATTGCCTTTGTCCTATCAAACAAGAACAGACTCCGGCGACCCTACGAAGCTCGGTAAAAACATCAGTTAAACAAATCTATGTGCTCAGCAGTGTATCATTTGATCGACAGGACAAACAGGCTTACTCATCAACCATGGAAATGTTCCAAGATAAGATATAAATACCAGATGCACTAAGAATAATCATGTAAGGCAGAATAGAACTGATAACAGGCGTAGCTCAACTATCAGATGACCAAACAGGCATGGCAATATGTAGAGCAATAATATAACCACTGGAAACAACTAATCAGCAGATATGGTAAAGATCACTAAAGAAGATCATAATCAGGCATAAAGCAAGTATGACGTAGCAAATAACTGAATCAAAGGAAGGGCAGGCTCAAGCATTGGTAGATCAATATAATAATCAAGCATAGGAGTGCAACTACGAAATGGCCAATCAGTCAAAGCAACTAACAGCAATATATATTGCAACCAAAGGCAGACAGGCTCAAGATAAACTAGGTTACCAAAAACAGGAGTCCAACCAATACCGTACACCGAGGGCCGAAAAGATCTCGGACCGAAGTTAAACCCACCTGATATATCGCAGGCGACTATTTGTATCAACAGATCACTTGAAAACCAGATGTAGATCGAACATACCTGAATTAAACATATTGTTCAGGAATTAACTTAACTTTTAATCTAACAGTTTCAAATCAACTTAAAACCTCTTTTTAGCACTGTTTTCGCTCGTTCTTTTTACTGGAAATTCATTTTAACGAACCGTCACTTCCAGCAGGTGACATTTATCTTGCTGAACACCGTGCTCACCAATTTGCGGCAGCACGGAACCCGAGGAAAACTTCGGGTCATAAAACTCTCCTCTAACATAGCCCTTTTTGCATTTTTGTTTCTCCGAGACTTCCAACTCTGTTTTTAACGCGAGCATCGCGTTCAGTGACCCCAAAATACCCAGGAGTACACTTTTACAATTTTCCAAACAGACCCTAACACTGTTTTTAATCAATTATTGCATTAAGGCTTGGTTATGACTCATCTTTGAATCCACATATTTCCAGACAAAACTTTCTATATCAAACCATCTCTGGATAATGCCAGGATCACAGGGCTTGCCCTAGATGCAGCCCAGGTTTGCTGGTTCAACCCGAACCAAGCCCTTGCTCTCACATAAGTTCATAATGCACCAACCACTTGTCCACACAGATCAAGATTGATCTGAAGTGAGCATCAAGCTCAGGGGACCTTCCTGAGTAAGTTTGATATACAACTTGAAGCTTAATTCTGCCTCGAAGTTCTTTGAGACATTTCCTCAAACACTTGGCATGCACCATATATACAAAGCTTCACAACAACTTCCCCGAGTTGGTTCTCAGCCAATTCTGCACCTTAAGCCCTCAAACTTGGAAGGAAAGTTTCCACATAACTTCCTCTACAACTCCTGCAAGCCTGGGGCATCTTTGCACCCATGGTTGGCTGCGGGCAAGGTGGAAAAGATGACTCCATTGCTTTGAAATTCGTGACCAGCAACCTAAGGCATCTGGGATCAAATGACTTGGCCAACTAGGTGCTAAATCACTCAAGAAAACTTTCTGTGCCAGTGGCCGGCAACAAAACACGGCGGCGACGGCGGTGGAGCAAAGCTCCATTTCGAGCTTTCTTCAACAATGGCAACTTTGCTATTGTCCGCTTTAAGGTGCAAAGAACAGCACCACAAGCTTTCTAGCAAGCTTTTGAGAAGCTCTGGCCATGTCCCTGTCGTCGGAGATCGCCGGACGGCCGGCCGCCATTAACGGCCTCAAACTCGGGTCAACCATGGCACCCACCATTTCGGGCTGCATGGTTGCCATGCAAAAGCATGGGTGGATACCCCTCGACCCAATAAAGCTTCCTGTACATGTGGCCGGCGGTGGGAAGCCTCGCCGGCGCCGGAGCAACAAGCTCGGCCGAAGGGGTCATCTTCCCCAAACTAGGGCACTTCCGCACCACCTCCACACAGCATCAAAACACTCCAAATTTGGAGGGAAGCAAGAACAGGTCAAGAGGAAGAAGACCATCACTTTACTTTTCATTAAAAATCGCCGTAAGCAAAGAAAGCTCGGGGCGGAGCTCCGGCGGTGCAACTTGGCCGCCGGCCAACCGGAGCTTTTTCCCATTTCATGGGTGGTCTGGAAATAATCCTTAGGCTATAGGGAAGATACTTCCAAAGGTCTTGGGTCTGAAAAACCATTGGATCAATAGGACTCACCTCGCCGGAGTTGGAGAAGATGAGGAAGAAGCCGGTTCTCTCCACGGCCACGCGCAGCCTCCAGCAAGCTCGGGTTTGCTCACCTGGAAGCAGAAGAACTCCCAGAAGTCCAGGAACCCTAGTTGGAGCAACTTCTCTCCAATCCTCACCCTTCTCTCTCACTCGGATTTTTTTTCTCAATGGGGTGATCTCCCTCGGCCACCCCAGCATCCGAGGCTTATGAGGAATAACTCTTGGGAGTTAGGAAATCCCAAGAGCCACCTCGTGTAACCTCCACGGGCAGACCAAGAGACACCTTTGCATAAATGCTAGATTTTGCAATTTTGCAAAATAACCCTTGTACAAGAAACCCTAAGCCTTAAGGACCCAGCTGTAGCTCACAATTGCATTCAGAACCTTAGTGAATTAAGCTTGTTAATTTTGATACATAAAATATTAAGGTTTCTTCAAAAATACCCGCTTTTTCGGCACCTTTCACGCATTTCGAGACAATCCGGTCGCCGTTTTGCGAAGCGGACTTCGCCACGACGTCCGGCTCGTCGAGACCTGTCAGGTAGCGTGTTTGTTTGGTTCGTTCGACGCCCGGATTAAAAGTCGTTCCATAAAGTTCGACTCAATATAGCGCGTGGCACGCACTTCGATGCACCCGGGTCGCCAAACGCGAAATCCGTCAGTGCCATTGCGCTCAGAACGTCGAAAATAGCTAGGATCCATTACTCATACCTCTAGGTTAAAACTCTAGATAGTGGTTCGGCCATTAGTGAAAGCGAGGGATTAAAAACCGAGGGTTACTATTCACTTTAAGTCGCGGGGGCCCGCTTTTTGATTTCTGATTTCTGGAAGATCCGACCGTCGGATCGAAAACATATGAATATGAAACTTCTATGTTTCGACGAGACGATCGCAATGGTGATCTCGGATTTTCCAGATCAGACCCCGATCAAAAGTCGACATTTCTGGGCCACTATTGAACTACTATCTACCAATTTTTGCTATTTAAATAATTCTGGAAATTATTTAAACCTGAATTCTGGATTTTAAAATCCTGGTTTCTACATCACTCTCCACTTTAAGAAGTTTCGTCCCCGAAACTTAAACTTAACTAATCCACTATTAAACCTCAAAAAGGTTCGCAGAGATGACAATCAGTCACAAAGCGTCGTTAACTCTCAGGCTACTCATTTAGACCCAATCTGAATATTCCCCATTACAGGGTAAATTATTTCTCAATTCTTTCGAAAGTACGTTGTCGGCCGCCAACGTGCTTACCAAAAGAAAGGCGAAATACCATAGATCTGTCGCCAACCACTAGTTGGGGACACAACTCACATCTGAAGGTACATCACATACCTTCCTTTACAGTCTCTTTGCCGATGATATAACCTCTAAGTTCCCAACTTACAGTACCAAAACCCAGCGCTCTCACGTGACCACAAGTCATCCTAGGGTTCGTTCCTAGCCAAACCTAGACATCGTATTCCTATTTCTCTGATACCATCTAATCTGTCACGCCCCGAGTCCAAAAACTAGTGTATAAATTTTTTTTTTTTTTTTTTTTAAATCAGAGTTGCAAAAACAACCAGGGCAATGACAGACCGCCACATATATAGAAGAGTCCCAATCCCCAATGGAATTGAGCCTTTTCTATATATGCACGGCTAGCTTGGCAACAATCATCAGAGTACTAACTACGTACAACTACATGCAAAAGTTACAATTAACTTTACAATTATTTACATCTGAATTACAACTCTTTCCTTTAACATCAAATAATACATGAACTTTCGGCTGTCCAGGGTCAACATCTAACACGGAATCTCACCAACACGTCCCGACATCCCAGCACCCGCTCGGCCTGAAACACAGTCACCCGAGGGTGTGAGATACACCGGAGTGTATCCCAGTGGGCACGACGAGCCGAGAAATAGCAGATCGTACCTACTGGTATACAATACTAGAGGATAGTAATAATCAGGGGTTAGAATAATCAGATAGGCAATCATGAAGATTAACAGATATATAATCCCAGTTAGGTTGTGCAGAAATATAATCATGGAACTGTATTTAATTCGAGGATAGCAAAATCATGAGTTATGATAAAAGCAGGCTGAACAGGCAACATATGCAATAGACCATGGGTTAGGGTAAAGCAGATATATAACTGGTGCTATAAAGAAGGCAAAACTCATAATCTGGGTACAAGCATAGGAGATAATTTTAGCAGAATTGAAAACATGTATCAGGATAATCAACACATCAAGGAGTTAGGACAATCAGCAAGATAACAATGAAACTATAATCAGAGGCATCACATAGAATCATATAAAGGTAGATAACTAGAAGCCAGATCAAAGAATCAAAGAAGCATATTAAAGCAACTTAACAACACATGCATCAAATAGATGAAAACACAAAGACCCAATCACAAGCTACCATATTGGCCTTCACAAGACCTCAGGCAAGGCTGCCCTCTTGGCACCACTGGTTGACATTCCCCAAACTAGGGTCACGGGTTGCCTCAGCTAACCACTTTACCGGTAAAGTACACCGCTACGGGGGATCAGTCCGCTAGTGTACGTGAAGAACAACGGTGCGGGCGAATCATGTGCAAATGCTCAAACTGGCGGTCCACTGACCGGGTAATCGGCAACAAGCCGGGAAATCCCCACTGGGATGCAATAACCAAATCAACTGAATCTCAACTCATATGCAAGACCAAGGCAAATCTCAACTCAGCATAAGCTCAACCGAAAAAACACAACTCAATCATGCAGACCAACCAAATAATACAAAACTTAAACACATATTTTTAAGAAAACTATTTGAAAAGTCCACACCCCGAAGAGCATTGCCCTCGTCCTATCAAACAAGAACAGACTCAGGCGACACTACGAAGCTTGGGTTTCCAAACCTCGCAGAGCAATTGCCTTTGTCCTATCAAACAAGAACAGACTCCGGCGACCCTACGAAGCTCGGTAAAACATCAGTTAAACAAATCTATGTGCTCAGCAGTGTATCATTTGATCGACAGGACAAACAGGCTTACTCATCAACCATGGAAATGTTCCAAGATAAGATATAAATACCAGATGCACTAAGAATAATCATGTAAGGCAGAATAGAACTGATAACAGGCGTAGCTCAACTATCAGATGACCAAACAGGCATGGCAATATGTAGAGCAATAATATAACCACTGGAAACAACTAATCAGCAGATATGGTAAAGATCACTAAAGAAGATCATAATCAGGCATAAAGCAGGTATGACGTAGCAATAACTGAATCAAAGGAAGGGCAGGCTCAAGCATTGGTAGATCAATATAATAATCAAGCATAGGAGTGCAACTACGAAATGGCCAATCAGTCAAAGCAACTAACAGCAATATATATTGCAACCAAAGGCAGACAGGCTCAAGATAAACTAGGTTACCAAAACAGGAGTCCAACCAATACCGTACACCGAGGGCCGAAAAGATCTCGGACCGAAGTTAAACCCACCTGATATATCGCAGGCGACTATTTGTATCAACAGATCACTTGAAAACCAGATGTAGATCGAACAGACCTGAATTAAACATATTGTTCAGGAATTAACTTAACTTTTAATCTAACAGTTTCAAATCAACTTAAAACCTCTTTTTAGCACTGTTTTCGCTCGTTCTTTTTACTGGAAATTCATTTTAACGAACCGTCACTTCCAGCAGGTGACATTTATCTTGCTGAACACCGTGCTCACCAATTTGCGGCAGCACGGAACCCGAGGAAAACTTCGGGTCATAAAACTCTCCTCTAACATAGCCCTTTTTGCATTTTTGTTTCTCCGAGACTTCCAACTCTGTTTTTAACGCGAGCATCGCGTTCAGTGACCCCAAAATACCCAGGAGTACACTTTTACAATTTTCCAAACAGACCCTAACACTGTTTTTAATCAATTATTGCATTAAGGCTTGGTTATGACTCATCTTTGAATCCACATATTTCCAGACAAAACTTTCTATATCAAACCATCTCTGGATAATGCCAGGATCACAGGGCTTGCCCTAGATGCAGCCCAGGTTTGCTGGTTCAACCCGAACCAAGCCCTTGCTCTCACATAAGTTCATAATGCACCAACCACTTGTCCACACAGATCAAGATTGATCTGAAGTGAGCATCAAGCTCAGGGGACCTTCCTGAGTAAGTTTGATATACAACTTGAAGCTTAATTCTGCCTCGAAGTTCTTTGAGACATTTCCTCAAACACTTGGCATGCACCATATATACAAAGCTTCACAACAAACTTCCCCGAGTTGGTTCTCAGCCAATTTCTGCACCTTAAGCCCTCAAACTTGGAAGGAAAGTTTCCACATAACTTCCTCTACAACTCCTGCAAGCCTGGGGCATCTTTGCACCCATGGTTGGCTGCGGGCAAGGTGGAAAAGATGACTCCATTGCTTTGAAATTCGTGACCAGCAACCTAAGGCATCTGGGATCAAATGACTTGGCCAACTAGGTGCTAAATCACTCAAGAAAACTTTTCTGTGCCAGTGGCCGGCAACAAAACGGCGGCGACGGCGGTGGAGCAAAGCCCATTCGAGCTTTCTTCAACAATGGCAACTTTGCTATTGTCCGCTTTAAGGTGCAAAGAACAGCACCACAAGCTTTCTAGCAAGCTTTTGAGAAGCTCTGGCCATTGTCCTGTCGTCGGAGATCGCCGGACGGCCGGCCATTAACGGCCTCAAACTCGGGGTCAACCATGGACCCACCATTCGGGCTGCATGGTTGCCATGCAAAAAGCATGGGTGGATACCTCCTCGACCCAATAAAGCTCTGTACATGTGGCCAGGCGGTGGACAGCCTCGCCGGCGGCCGGAAGAAACAAGCTCGGCCGAAGGGGTCATCTTCCCCAAACTACGGGCACGTCCGCAACACCTCCACACAGCATCAAAACACTCCAAATTGGAGGGA
>JAQNDB010007182.1:0-13623 GCA_029204045.2 Tillandsia leiboldiana | reverse complement strand
AACTCGTGGTGCGTTCCCAGATTTTCTGGAAGTTCGACAGCGGCGATCCGGATTTACAGTGTCCCTCGTTTGTCCCCAGCTTGCCGATTTATCGTCGCATTTCAGTCCGAGGATTCCCCTGTGCAGTACAGGAGTCCTTTTTCGACGATTTCTTCGCCAGTGTGTTCCTAGAGGTAGGGCTTCGTTTTCCGTGTTGGTCGTTTCTCGCTAGATTCAGATTCCTTGGCACGATTCCCGAGTATTTTGACCCCCTCTTTGCTGTTTGGGTTTGTGGACAGCGGCGACTTCGACGATTGTTTCTCCGGCGTAGGAATATCAGATTGAGGCGATTCAAGAGTCGATTTGGGCTACTTTTCGCGAGGAACGCAAACCGTGATTTTCCTGAGATTTTAGGAGCTCGGACAGAGGTGGAAATTCCTCATTTTGCGTGCTGATTATAAAAACAGCAAATCTGTTTTGAGACTTGTAGTTTTACACCGTATACACTTATGTGTTTTTTGTAGGGATACGTTTTTCAGCTGACGGTGGTGCATAAGGACAGCGGGTATTTTCTTTCTTGGGTTTTGGGCACGCTTTTCGAGGTTGGGTGGTTGTTGCTTACTCATTACTGACTATCTCACTAGGCGTATTAGAGATTCCCGACTTTAAACAGATAATCGGACTTGTACTCATGAATGCATAAGTAAACCCCACAAATAATATGACAGCTCATTTAGGTAAACTGGGACACTGTTGTTGACTATAGTTGTAAGCTATCATCACATGGGTTAGAAGTAGGATTTTTGCCACGGCACGAGAGGTTAAGATTCCCGATCACACTTTGCACGTGGAGAGTGTTGTTGTCCTGCCCGATGCAGATCGAGTCCTGGATTATGCCAGCAGACCTGTTGGTCTTGAGACAGCTGAGGGACTTTGATGTGATTCTTGGGATGGACTGGCTCGCTCGGTATTTCGCGACTATTGATTGTGCCGCGAGGACTGTCACTCTTAGAGAGCCAGGCCAGGAGATGTTTGTTTATCGGGATGTCGGAGTGCTTTCTTTGCCTCTGTGGTTTCGACTTCCGAGCGAGGCGGATGATTCATCGAGGTGTGTAGCCTTTTTGGCTAGTGTTGTTGAGGGGCCTACGGCGACACCGGGACTCGGGATATTCTTATTGCCGCGAGTTTCCGGATGTTTTTCCACCTGAGTTGACTAGTATGCCGCCAGACAGAGAGATTGAGTTTTGTGATTGACGTAGTTCCAGGAACTGCGCCAATCTCTAAGGCTCCTTATCGGATGGCACCGGCTGAGTTGCGAGAGCTTAAAGCACAGCTACAAGACCTGATGGATAAGGGCTTTATTAGACCAAGTGTGTCGCCTTGGGGAGCACCGGTGCTATTCGTGAAAAAGAAGGATGGGTCACTTCGGTTATGTGTGGACTATAGGGAATTGAACAAAGTGACCATTAAGAACAGTACCCTTTGCCGCGCATCGATAATCTCTTTGATCAGCTGCAAGGGTCTTGTGTATTTTCCAAGATTGATCTACAGTCTGGTTACCACCAACTGAAGGTGAAGGCCGAGGATATTCCTAAGACTGCTTTCAGATCACGGTACGGGCATTATGAGTTTACAGTTATGCCGTTTGGATTGACTAATGCCCCTGCCGCCTTTATGGACTTGATGAACAGGATATTTCGGCCCTTTCTGGATCGTTTTGTGGTGGTGTTCATTGATGATATCCTTATTTACTCCCGAAGCGAGGCCGAGCACGAGGAGCACTTGAGGACTGTGCTACAACTTCTACGAGATAAGAGTTGTATGCCAAGCTGTCAAAGTGCGAGTTTTGGCTTCGGGAGGTAGTTTTCTTGGGCCATGTGATTTCCGCCGCCGGTGTAGCAGTAGACCCGGCGAAGATTGAGGCAGTTCGAGATTGGCCCGACCGACGACTGTATCGGAGGTGCGCAGCTTCATGGGTTAGCTGGTTATTATCGTCGGTTTGTGGAAGGCTTTGCGAAGCTCTCCACACCCCTCACTCGGTTGACGCGTAAAGGAGTTAAGTTTATCTGGAGTGAGGACTGCCAGAGGAGCTTTGAGGAGCTAAAGGAAAGATTGATGACCGCTCCTATCCTTTCCCTCCCTGTTATGGGGAAAGGATATGTGATCTACAGTGATGCATCGCACAGTGGGCTTGGATGCGTGCTGATGCAGGAAGGGAGGGTAATTGCTTATGCATCGAGACAGCTTAAGGATTACGAGAAGAATTATCCTACCCATGACTTGGAACTTGCTGTCGTGGTGTTTGCACTGAAGCTTTGGCGCCATTACCTATATGGGGAGCACTGTGAGATCTACACCGACCACAAGAGCCTAAAGTATCTGTTCACACAGAAGGAGCTAAATTTGAGGCAGCGCAGATGGTTAGAGCTACTAAAGGATTATGACGTGGACATCCTTTACCACCCAGGCAAGGCTAACGTGGTCGCTGACGCATTAAGCCGGAGAGCAGTACAGAGTTTGTCCATGTTGATTACAAATCAGGCGCCACTGTTAGAGGAGTTGAGACGGCTCGAGATAGAGGTTGTATCCCCTGGGTCTCTGCTAGACTGATGTCTTTGGTCGTGCAGCCCACTCTGCTGGAGAGGATCCGGGAGAAACAGAGCGAGGACCCCCATTTGACCAGGATTAGAGATCAGATTCCGAGTGATCGATCAGGGGATTTTTCAGTGGATGCTTCGGGAGTACTGAGGTACAGGGACCGAGCATGTGTGCCAGTGGATGCTGAGATCAGAGAACAGATATTGAAGGAGGCCCATTATACACCTTATACCCTTCATCCTGGGGGGACTAAGATGTATAAGGACCTCAAGGCACACTTCTGGTGGAATGGCATGAAAAGGGATATTGGGAGGTTTGTGTCTCAGTGTTTAACTTGTCAGCAGGTAAAAGCTGAGCATCGTGTGCCAGCTGGCAAGTTACAAAGTCTTCCAATTCCCGAGTGGAAATGGGACCACATTACGATGGTTTTTGTGGTCGGATTACCGAGGGCACAAAGAGGTGCAGATGCTATCTGGGTAGTGGTGGATCGACTTACCAAGTCAGCGCACTTTTTGCCTACAGACTACTTGGCCACTCGAACGACTAGCCCAGTTATACTTGGATGAGATAGTAAGGTTACATGGGGTGCCAGCTTCCATAGTGTCAGATAGAGACCCGAGGTTTGTTTCGCGATTCTGGGGAGTTTACAGACTACCTTGGGGACTCAGCTCAGATTTAGTACAGCTTTCCACCCACAGACTGATGGACAGTCAGAGCGGACGATTCAGATCCTTGAGGATATGCTGAGGGCTTGTATCCTAGATTTTGGTGGTGGATGGATTCGACACTTATCACTGGCTGAGTTTGCGTACAACAACGGCTTTCAAGCGAGCATCCAAATGGCTCCGTTTGAAGCGTTGTACGGACGCAAATGTCGATCACCGCTATATTGGAGTGATGTGGGGGAGAGAAGGACTCTGGGACCAGATTTGTTGCTAGAGGCAGAAGAAAAGGTCAGAGTGATCCGACAGCACCTTCATATCGCTCAGAGTCCGCCAGAGGAGCTATGCTGATGTTCGGCGACGAGACTTAGAGTTTCAGGTAGGAATCATGTATTTTTTTTGAATGTCTCGCCGTCCAAAGGGATAAGGAGGTTTGGCATTCGCGGGAAACCAGTCCCCGATACATTGGACCCTTTGAGATATTGGAGCGTATCGGCCAGTTGCTTATCGACTTGCACTTCCCCCGAGACTTGCTGGTGTCCACGATGTTGTTTCATGTTTCCACACTGAGGAGGTACGTCTTCGACCCGTCGGCACGTCATCGACTTTGCGCCTCTCGAGATCAGCGAGGATTTGAGATATGAAGAGCGCCCACTGCGGATTCTAGATCGGAGGTGAAGAATTACGCAATCGGACCATTCCCTATGTGAAGATCCTTTGGAACAATCATGCTGAGCGCGAGGCGACGTGGGAGCTCGAGTCAGGGATGATGAACGCCTACCCTTACCTATTCGAGGCTCAGGATTGAGGTATGATTTTCGTTTCGAGGACGAAACTTTTGTTAGTGGGGGAGGATGTAGTGGTCCAGGATTCCGTATAGTTTTTTCCGTGAATCCTTGGTGTGAACACCTATTATTGGTGTATTAGGTCCACAGTGCATCAAAGGGATGCTACGGATGGACACAGTGTGGTATTTACTGTTGGTTTGACCTTCGGAGGTAATTGCCGAATTTTAGAAATTGATTTGGGCCAATCGGACGGCCGTATTTAGATTCAGCGCGGGAAAAAACGCTTGAAAACGGTTGTTTATTTATATTTTTTGGAGTCCGGATGCCCAAAAAACGGACACCCGGAAGTTGTTTCCCCTGCGCAAAATGGTGCACGGGGGGAGCTGTGGACCGGCCGGGGACACGTGGCGGCCTCTGATTGGGCCGGCGCACGCCTCCCGGTCCCACGGAAAGGGCCGCCGGTGCACGGGGGACCGGCGGGCCACGTGGCGGCACACGATTGGCCCGGTGTAGTGCGCTCGGCGCGCGGGGGCAGGCGCGGGCAGCTCGGGCAGGCCGTGCAGGTGCGGCGCGTGCGCGGTGCACGGTGGACCGGGGCGCGCCACGTGGCGGCCCCGGATTGGTCGGCCCATGTGCGCGTGGCGCACGCAGAGCCGCGCAGTTGCGGCCGTACGCACGTGGGCGCACGTGGGCGCGCGTGGGCGGCGGTGGCCGCCGACAGCCGTGTCGGGCGCGGGCCACGTGTCGCCGCACGATTGGCGGGCGCGCCCACCGCGCCTCCAATCACGGGGGACACGTGGCGCTGCCCCGTTGGGCCCGCACGGCTGCCGCCTGTTTGGCGGACACGTGGCGGGCCGTGGGCCGGGTCGGACGGCCGGTTGGACGGAAGGGATCCCGTGCGCGGGCGGGCTGGGCCAGGCCGCACTGTGCGCGCCCGGAAACCCCTGGCCGGGCCGCACTGTAGCCGCCCGAATTGCGGGCCGGGCTGCACTGTTCATGCCCGAAAGTGGGCCTGGGCACTGTAGCCGCCCGAAAGTTGGGACATGAAGGTCATTTTCCCAATTGTTTTATTGGGCCTATAAATAGCCCTTCCCCTCCCTTCTTTTCTCCATTTTTCCGAGAGGAAAGAGAGAGAATCTGAGAGAGGTCATTAAAGAGAAGTTGTTCCTCACTGATTTTTTCTACCTCGTGGTGCGTTCCCAGATTTTCTGAAGTTCGACAGCGGCGATCCGGATTTACAGTGTGCCTCGTTTTTTCCCCAAGCTTGGCCCGTTATCGTCGCATTTCAGTTCCGAGGATCCCCTGTGCAGTACAGGAGTCCTTTTCGACGATTTCTTCGCCAGTGTGTTCCTATGAGGTAGGGCTTCGTTTTCCGTGTTGGTCGTTTCTCTAGATTCAGATTCCTTGGCACGATTCCCGAGGTATTTTGGACCCCCTCTTTTGCCGTTTGGGTTTGTGGACAGCGGCGACTTCGACGAATTGTTTCTCTCCGCGTAGGAATATCAGATTGAGGCGATTCAAGAGTCGATTTGGGCTACTTTTCGCAAGGAACGCAACCGTGATTTTTCTGTGATTTTAGGAGCTCGGGACAGAGGTGAAATTCCTCGTTTTGCGTGCTGATTATAAAAACAGCAAATCTGTTTTGAGACTTGTAGTTTTTACACCGTATACACTTATGTGTTGTTGTAGGATACTGTTTCAGCTGACGGTGTGCATAGAGGACAGCGGGTATTTTTCTTGGGTTTTGGGCACGCTTTTCGAGGTGGGTGGTTGTTGCTTACCTCATTACTGACTATCTCACTAGGAGTATTAGAGATTCCCGACTTTAAACAGATAATCCGTACTTGTACTCATGAAATGCATAAGTAAACCCCACAAATAATATGACAGCTCATTTATGGTAAACTGGGACACTGTTGTTGGACATATGTTGTAAACTATCATCGCATGCTAAAGTATTATCATAAAACCATCTTTTCTAAATAATATTTAAATACTTTCCTTCTGTTTCTAAATGCGAACCTTTGCATGCTTGTTTGGACATCTAGATAGGCTACTATTTATTACTACACTATCTTTGGGACTTGACTTAGGAGAAACCATGTTTCACTATTCTCCTTCGCATTCGGATATATGTTGCTCGGTTTGAGTAGGGTTTGGATAGTGTGGTTAAGGCTGGAGTCTGGGACAGGTTTGACTCGATAATATATTGTGGGGCATGGTAGTAACCGCGGACTTGAGGCGGTTAGCCAGCTGTTGATTACTCTATCAGATCTTGGGCTTATAGGGTGTTGCGGCAGCCGCGGACATTAGGCGGTTGACCGGGTGTTCACTTATGCATCAGATCGGGTTTCAGATTTTCCTAGTGGATGGTGTTTCCCACTTGATTACTATTGCATCTGATTGGGGATCAGGGTTACTTTAGTGGACGGATATTTCCCACTTGATCATAGTCATGATCCAGTCCTGCTATTGTGAGATATTGGTTACAGAGATGCTTGATACAGAGATACTTGATACAGAGTAGGCTTACACCGTGCCGAGCGCCGGGCACCTTGATGAGTTGCGATTGGTGACAGAGTAGGCTTTACACCGTGCCGAGCGCCGGGCACCTTGATGAGTTGCGATTGGTGACAGAGCAGGCAGTGCCAGTACTTCCTGGCCCTTTGATTGGGTTTCTTTGGGCAGTTAGATTTACAGTTGCATGCATATACCGTAACTTTGGCACAGCATCTAGAGGCATAGTAGTGGTAGTTTTTTTTTTTCCAGCAGTCTTTATTGCATACCACTGTTCCTTCCTTTTTGCCTACTATAGTCCTAGTGGGTGTGTCAGCATTTGAGGTTTTACCCACTAGGGGAGGCTACTGGTTTATCTAGTAGTTCTCACCCCCATTGTTGTTTTCTGTCTTCTTCCCTTTGTTTTGCAGAGTCATCTGCGCGAGCTGGCTGGCCATCAGCGGCTGATCGAGGTAAGAGGATTGCGACTAGCTAGATCATCTACCCCGACTGTGAGAGTAGCTGGACTTTTATTGCACCCCTTTTGTATCTCAGATTACAGTAGTTTACTTTTGGGACTGGTTTAGCCAGCTGTTTGTATTTTGTTAGTGAGCTGGGAGTTTATTGTACTTTATTTCAGCTTGTATCTTATTTCCAGTCTGAGATTACTTATAGTTCTTTTAGTTCAGCTCTGTTTATGCTCTTCTATGGTATATCTTATATCTGAGCAGGTTTACCAGCGCTTCGTGTACATGGAAAATTCTGTGTGCACGGCGGATCTGTGGCGAGCCCGGGTTCTGGTTTACACCCGGGGCGTGACAGATTAAGTTGGTATCAGAGCTTAGGGATAGGTCAGTTGGGACTTAGGAAACCCTAGGCTGTTGGCAGACCCTAGGATGATAGGGCGCGAGAGACGTGATATTTTGCGAAAGTCGGTGATTTATCTATTTGGCTCTTCCAGTGAGTGAAGAGAGATCGACATAGCCTACTTCTGGTGGACAATTATGTTGGCTGCAGACAACATAAAGTCACAGAAATAGGGGGATGTATTTGACTTTCGCTAGATTGGGTCGTGTGGGGTTTTATTGCTGATTTGTGGTTTTTTTGTGACAGTATGTCGCCCAGTCGTCATTTGTCTGCCAGGGGTACCCCCACCCCTCCCGAGGAGCCCGTGCAGGCAGTATCTGCCGAGCTGGGGAATTGCGGGCCGTGTTGACCCATTTGGTGGCGAGGAGCTTTCGACAGGAGCAGCGCCTGGATCAGCTACTGGCGCAGAGGGGTGATTCAGCAGTTGGAGAGAGGGCCAGGGCTTCAGAGCAGCGTTTAGAGAGGAAACGCCCAGCCTCAGATGTTGTTGGACAGGCCAGTTCTTCTAGACGGCCACGGGTTCGTGGCAGGTGTGTTTTCTGTAGAAGACGGCATCCCTCAGGTACCTGTGACTTGAGGCAGGGTCGATGCTTCCGATTGGACAGTCTGGCCACGTGCAAGCTTTGTGCCCCCTTTCGACCCTTGGTACCATCTTCTCCAGCGTCGGCCTCTATCGCATCACAGCAGAGATCTCAGCAGCAGCAGCAGCAGCAGCGGAGATCGCAATCGTCGCAGCGTGGATCGCAGCGGCAGCCTCAACGACAGCGACGGTCTCACCAGCAGCAGCAGCAGTCACGACAGCCGCAGGCATCCCAGCAGTTGTATCTTCTGTGGAGGTCCGCACTTCCCCGGCACTTGCGACCAGCGGTGGGGTCGCTGCTACGGATGTGGCAGCCAGGGCACATTCGAGCTGCGTGCCCCTTTTCGACCTCAGCGCTCCTTCTTCAGCATCTGCCCCAGCATCATCGCAGCAGCGGTCGACGGCTCAGCGGCCTTTTGCTCTGGCGAGCAAGCCATCTTCTTCCATCCCACCGATTATCGCCCTCCACACTCAGAGTGGGCGAGTGTATGCTGCACAGGTAGAGGATTCTTCAGCAGCGGACCATGTGGTGGCAGGTATCACCTTACTCTCTGGCATTAGGACTCGTACCTTATTTGATACTGGAGCATCGCATTCTTTCATTAGTAGATCTTTTGCATTATTACATGGGTTAGAAGTAGGATTTTTGCCACGTGCACGAGAGGTTCAGATTCCCGATCACACTTTGCACGTGGACTGAGTGTTGTTGGTCCTCTGCCCGATGCAGATCGAGTCCTGGATTATGCCAGCAGACCTGTTGGTCTTGAGACAGCTGAGGGACTTTGATGTGATTCGTGGGATGGACTGGCTCGCGTCGGTATTTCGCGACTATTGATTGTGCCGCGAGGACTGTCACTCTTAGAGAGCCAGGCCAGGAGATGTTTGTTTATCGGGGATGTCGGAGTGCTTTCTTTGCCTCTGTGGTTTCGACTTCCCGAGCGAGGCGGATGATTCATCGAGGGTGTGTAGCCTTTTGGCTAGTGTTGTTGAGGGGCCTACGGCGACACCGGGACTCGGGGATATTCTTATTGCCGCGAGGTTTCCGGATGTTTTTCCACCCTGAGTTGACTAGTATGCCGCCAGACAGAGAGAATGAGTTTGTGATTGACGTAGTTCCAAGAACTGCGGCCAATCTCTAAGGCTCCTTATCGGATGGCACCGGCTGAGTTGCGAGAGCTTAAAGCACAGCTACAAGACCTGATGGATAAGGGCTTTATTAGACCAAGTGTGTCGCCTTGGGGAGCACCGGTGCTATTCGTGAAAAAGAAGGATGGGTCACTTCGGTTATGTGTGGACTATAGGGAATTGAACAAAGTGACCATTAAGAACAAGTACCCTTTGCCGCGCATCGATGATCTCTTTGATCAGCTGCAAGGGTCTTGTGTATTTTCCAAGATTGATCTACAGTCTGGTTACCACCAACTGAAGGTGAAGGCCGAGGATATTCCTAAGACTGCTTTCAGATCACGGTACGGGCATTATGAGTTTACAGTTATGCCGTTTGGATTGACTAATGCCCCTGCCGCCTTTATGGACTTGATGAACAGGATATTTCGGCCCTTTCCTGGATCGTTTTGTGGTGGTGTTCATTGATGATATCCTTATTTACTCCCGAAGCGAGGCCGAGCACGAGGAGCACTTGAGGACTGTGGCTACAACTTCTACGAGATAAGAAGTTGTATGCCAAGCTGTCAAAGTGCGAGTTTTGGCTTCGGGAGGTAGCTTTCTTGGGCCATGTGATTTCCGCCACCGGTGTAGCAGTAGACCCGGCGAAGATTGAGGCAGTTCGAGATTGGCCCGACCGACGACTGTATCGGAGGTGCGCAGCTTCATGGGGTTAGCTGGTTTATCGTCGGTTTTGTGGAAGGCTTTGCGAAGCTCTCCACACCCCTCACTCGGTTGACGCGTAAGAGTTAAGTTTATCTGGAGTGAGGACTGCCAGAGGAGCTTTGAGGAGCTAAAGGAAAGATTGATGACCGCTCCTATCCTTTCCCTCCCTGTTATGGGGAAAGGATATGTGATCTACAGTGATGCATCACACAGTGGGCTTGGATGCGTGCTGATGCAGGAAGGGAGGGTAATTGCTTATGCATCGAGACAGCTTAAGGATTACGAGAAGAATTATCCTACCCATGACTTGGAACTTGCTGCCGTGGTGTTTGCACTGAAGCTTTGGCGCCATTACCTATATGGGGAGCACTGTGAGATCTACACCGACCACAAGAGCTAAAGTATCTGTTCACCCAGAAGGAGCTAAATTTGAGGCAGCGCAGCTGGTTAGAGCTACTAAAGGATTATGACGTGGACATCCTTACCACCCAGGCAAGGCTAACGTGGTCGCTGACGCATTAAGCCGGAGAGCAGTACAGAGTTTGTCCATGTTGATTACAAATCAGGCGCCACTGTTAGAGGAGTTGAGACGGCTCGAGATAGAGGTTGTATCCCCTGGGGTCTCTGCTAGACTGATGTCTTTGGTCGTGCAGCCCACTCTGCTGGAGAGGATCCGGGAGAAACAGAGCGAGGACCCCCATTTGACCAGGATTAGAGATCAGATTCCGAGTGATCGATCAGGGGATTTTTCAGTGGATGCTTCGGGAGTACTGAGGTACAGGGACCGAGCATGTGTGCCAGTGGATGCTGAGATCAGAGAACAGATATTGAAGGAGGCCCATTATACACCTTATACCCTTCATCCTGGGGGGACTAAGATGTATAAGGACCTTAAGGCACAGTTCTGGTGGAATGGCATGAAAAGGGATATTGGGAGGTTTGTGTCTCAGTGTTTAACTTGTCAGCAGGTAAAAGCTGAGCATCGTGTGCCAGCTAGCAAGTTACAAAGTCTTCCAATTCCCGAGTGGAAATGGGACCACATTACGATGGTTTTTGTGGTCGGATTACCGAGGGCACAAAGAGGTGCAGATGCTATCTGGGTAGTGGTGGATCGACTTACCAAGTCAGCGCACTTTTTGCCTACAGACTACTTGGCCACTCGAACGACTAGCCCAGTTATACTTGGATGAGATAGTAAGGTTACATGGGGTGCCAGCTTCCATAGTGTCAGATAGAGACCCGAGGTTTGTTTCGCGATTCTGGGGAGTTTACAGACTACCTTGGGGACTCAGCTCAGATTTAGTACAGCTTTCCACCCACAGACTGATGGACAGTCAGAGCGGACGATTCAGATCCTTGAGGATATGCTGAGGGCTTGTATCCTAGATTTTGGTGGGGATGGATTCGACACTTATCACTGGCTGAGTTTGCGTACAACAACGCTTTCAAGCGAGCATCCAAATGGCTCCGTTTGAAGCGTTGTACGGACGCAAATGTCGATACCGCTATATTGGAGTGATGTGGGGAGGAGAAGGACTCTGGACCAGATTTGTTGCTAGAGGCAGAAGAAAAGGTCAGAGTGATCCGACAGCACCTTCAGATCGCTCAGAGTCGACAGAGGAGCTATGCTGATGTTCGGCGACGAGACTTAGAGTTTCAGGTAGAAGATCATGTATTTTTTTGAATGTCTCGCCGTCCAAAGGGATAAGGAGGTTTGCATTCGCGGGAAACTCAGTCCCCGATACAGTTGGACCCTTTGAGATATTGGAGCGTATCGGGCCAGTTGCTTATCGACTTGCACTTCCTCCCCGAGACTTGCTGGTGTCCACGATGTTTTTCATGTTTCCACACTGAGGAGGTACGTCTTCGACCCGTCGCACGTCATCGACTTTGCGCCTCTCGAGATCAGCGAGGATTTGAGATATGAAGAGCGCCCACTGCGGATTCTAGATCGGGAGGTGAAAGAATTACGCAATCGGACCATTCCCTATGTGAAGATCCTTGGAACAATCATGCTGAGCGCGAGGCGACGTGGGAGCTCGAGTCAGGGATGATGAACGCCTACCCTTACCTATTCGAGGCTCAGGATTGAGGTATGATTTTCGTTTCGAGGGACGAAACTTTTGTTAGTGGGGGAGGATGTAGTGGTCCAGGATTCCGTATAGTTTTTCCGTGATCCTTGGTGTGAAACACCTATTATTGGTGTATTAGGTCCACAGTGCATCAAAGGGATGCTACGGATGGACACAGTGTGGTATTTACTGTTGGTTTGACCTTCGGAGGTAATTGCCGAATTTTAGAAAATGATTTGGGCCAATCGGAGGCCGTAGTTAGATTCAGCGCGAAAAACGCTTGAAAACGGTTGTTTATTTTATTTTTTGGAGTCCGGATGCCCAAAAACGGACCCCCGGAAGTTTCTTCCTTCCCCCTGCGCAAAATGGTGCACGGGGGGAGCTGTGGACCGCGCCTGGGACACGTGGCGGCCTCTGATGGCCGGCGCACGCCTCCCGGTCCACGAAAGGGCCCCGGTGCCGGTGGACCGGCGGGCCACGTGGCGGCACACAGTTGCCCGGTGTAGTGCGCTCGGCGCGCGGGGGGCGCGCGGGCAGCTCGGGCAGGCCGGGCAGGTGCGGCGCGTGCGCGGTGCACGGTGGACCGGGGCGCGCCACGTGGCGCCCCGGATTGGTCGCCCCGGTGCGCGGGGCGCCGCAGAGCCGCGCAGTTGCGGCCGTACGCACGTTGGGCGCCGTGGGCGCGCGTGGGCGGCGGTGGCCGCCGACAGCCGTGTCGGGGCGCGGGCCACATGTCGCCGCACGATTGGCGGGCGCCCACCGCGCCTCCAATCACGGGGGACAGTGGCGCTGCCCCGTTGGGCCCGCACGGCTGCCGCTGTTGGCGGACACGTGGCGGGCCGTTGGCCGGGTCGGCGGCCGTTGGACGGGAAGGGATCCCGTGCGCGGGCGGGCTGGGCCAGGCCGCACTGTGCGCGCCCGGAAACCCATGGGCCGGGCCGCACTGTAGCCGCCCGAATTGCGGGCCGGGCTGCACTGTTCATGCCCGAAAGTGGGCCTTGGGCACTGTAGCCGCCCGAAGTTGGGACATGAAGGTCATTTTCCCAATTGTTTTATTGGGCCTATAAATAGCCCTTCCCCTCCCTTCTTTTCCCATTTTCTGAGAGAAAGAGAGAGAATCTGAGAGAGGTCATTGAAGAGAAGTTGTTCCTCACTGATTTTTCTACCTCGTGGTGCGTTCCCAGATTTTCTGGAAGTTCGACAGCGGCGATCCGGATTTTACAGTGTGCCTCGTTTTTCCCCAAGCTTGGCCTTATCGTCGCATTTCAGTCCGAGGAGTCCCCTGTGCAGTACAGGAGTCCTTTTTCGACGATTTCTTCGCCAGTGTGTTCCTATGAGGTAGGGCTTCGTTTTCCGTGTTGGTCGTTTCTCTAGATTCAGATTCCTTGGCACGATTCCCGAGGTATTTTGACCCCCTCTTTTGCTGTTTTGGTTTGTGGACAGCGGCGACTTCGACGAATTGTTTCTCCGCGTAGGAATATCAGATTGAGGCGATTCAAGAGTCGATTTTGGGCTACTTTTCGCGAGGAACGCAACCGTGATTTTTCTGAGATTTTAGGAGCTCGGACAGAGGTGAAATTCCTCGTTTGCGTGCTGATTATAAAAACAGCAATCTGTTTTGAGACTTGTAGTTTTTACACCGTATACACTTATGTGTTGTTGTAGGATACTGTTTCAGCTGACGGTGTGCATAGAGGACAGCGGGTATTTTCTTCTTGGGTTTGGGCACGCTTTTCGAGGTGGTGGTTGGC